>JXCR01126028.1:16455-70732 GCA_002079205.1 Phalaenopsis hybrid cultivar | reverse complement strand
ATATGAAAGACCAAAAACTAAAAGGATAGAAAGTTACAACAATCTATAGAAAGGCAGATTAGAGAGGTCACCCTTGAGAAGTAAATGAAGTGGTTGGGGAACTTCCTTGGATACATCAGGTCTATCAGCCTCAGCACCAGCCTGAGCAAGCTAATGAGCAGGTCTGTTACCTTCTCTGTGTATAAAAATAAATTTCAGCTTAATGCCCTAAGAGTTATAAAAAATTCCATTCTTCCATTTTAGAATGTGCCAGGGGCAGGTTATGATATTAAGGAGAATGCTAATCAAGACCTTGGAATCAGTCTCCACTATCATATTATGAAAATTGGCCTTGGATGCAATAAAGGTGGCCCAAAAGATAGCCAATGCCTCAGCTTCCAGAGCATCAGCAGCAAAAACAGGAGTCAGGAAATGTAAAAGGCAATTACCATTTGAGTTCCTGAAAACACCTCCAATGCCAGCAATAGACCTATAGAAGCTGCCATCAGTATTGGCTTTCAGTCAACCAGCAGGAGGTTTGGTCCAGAAAACAAGGGGGTGCTCCAAAATAGGTTGATTAGGCAAAAAGTTTGTCTTGAAAAGATCAGGAAAAAACTTTCCAATGGCTAATTTTTTTTAGAAAAGCTAAACAGTTAGCAGCCACCTTTGAGGGATGTGGTAAGTGATCATCAAATTTGCCCTTATTTCTAGCCATCCAAGTGAACCAAGCCACCACACATGGTATCACCAAAATTTTTAATTGAAACCATTCATTCCAGCAAGATATAAATTTTTGCCAGGTGAGGTTGATGGTTTGGTCTTTCAAGTTTCTGAGGATAATTAACCAAATATGATGGACAAATTGACATTAGAAAAATAGGTGATCAGTTGTTTCCTCTTGCCCTTTACACAGAAGACAACAAGAAAGACCTCTCAATCCCTTCAGTTTCAGAATGTCATCAGTTGGGAGGCATTTAGAGAAGATTTTCCAACAGGAGAAAGATATAGGAGGGTGGAGGAAATTGTTCCAAATGGATTTCCCCCAGAGACAGCTCTCACCTTGATGATGTTGGGAATGAATGTAAGCAGTAGTTGACTGAGAAATCCCTTGTTTGGAAATGAGTTTGTCCTTCTTAAAAGTATCCACAGGAATGATGTTAATCTTGTTAATGGTAGGGTTATCCAGTATGTTGTTTAAGGCAGTTAGGTTGCACTGATTATCTTTCCAGAATTCTGACACTTTGGTAGAAGTTGGGTAGGGGGTAGTAGCCTTGTCAGCAAGCTTCCCATCCCCCATCCAGTTGTCAAGCCAAAAATTCAGTCTCCCCTCTCCAAGGTCCCATATAAAGTAATCTTCAGCTTTATCTTTATATTTAATCATGTGAGACCAGATTCTGGAGTCTCCCACTTTAGATATAAACTAGCTAAACAAAGAGAGAAGAAAAATAAGGATTTAACTCAAGTAAAGTGTATTAAAGATGAAAATAAAAAAAAATACTTTTTTTAGAAAAAAATATTCAAAATAGGCAGGTGAGTTATTTTGATAAACTTTCTAATGAAGTTTCAAAAAATCAGATCAACCTTAGTGATCTTAATATAATTAATTAATAATAATAAAATACTTCTTTTTTACAGTCACAGTAGTAGAAAGGAAGTTGAGGAGGCTTTAAAGAAAATCAAGGGTGGAAAGTTTGTAGAACCTGATGATATCCCAATTGTAGTGTGGAAATATTTAAGAGATTTGAGAGTTTCTTTTCTTACTAAACTCTTTAATATTATTTTAAAAACTATTGTCGGCACTATTTTGTGTTGGGGGGGGGAGTTGTCCGTAAGAAGCTGTTGGTCACCGAAATCAAAATTTCGTCGCCCGCTTCGGAAGGACGTTTTAATTTACATATATATTTAGTTTTAGAAAAATATGAAATTAAAATGACCTCATATTTTTCATAGTTTAAATGAAAAAGCGTTGTACCTCAAATCCTGTATCTATCCCAAAGGATAAACACATGACTTGAGGATGAGGCTCAATCAAATAAACTAAGGAATACATAATGTCCATTTGATCTACGAAACCTTTGTATTTGTCAACAATTTTCCCTATTTAATATAAATAATTAAATAGNAGTAAGGGTAAAGAATATTATTGCTCCTATTTCACACAACACAATTTGCATACTTCCACAACAGAATTCCTAAACTTATTATTGATTCATAATAAGAAGAAAAAGATTTTCATATTTAGTGATTTTCTTCTACAAAAACTCTAGTTATCTTTTTAAATTGTTATTATTCTATCAAAATATTAAAATTACCAAAAATATTTAAATTTTCATTACTGCAAAAATCATCTTTAGTTTAGATAATTATATTTTTAGTAAAAATAAAAAGTTTGTTGTTCAATAGTGCATATTGTGTATTCTCCAGGTCTTAATCAAAAAGTCTTATATTACTTAATAACGATATGTATACTTGCGTAGTATCCCAATATATATAAATTAAAATTTAAATTCTTATTTTTCTTCAGGATCAAGTTTTTAGTTTTATTGCAAAGGAAATATAAGTGAAATATAATCTGAATTATTGTTGTACTTTGCATATTAGCAGTATCTAAGGATCAAGTTTTTGGCGCCATCGCCGGGGAGAAATTAATTTTAAAAGCAATTTTCTATTTTTAGAAAGTCTTATTTAAACTTTAAGTTATCTTATCTTATTTTATTTTGTCTTAATTTATTTTATTATATTTTAGTGTATGCATAATTCTGGTTCTGAAGGACTAGTTCCCTACGATTCTGAATTAGAAAGAACTATTAAAAAATCAGAAAAACCAAAAAAATTGAAAATTTTGAAAAATCCAAAAAAATTATAGAAATGGCAGACCAAAGTAATCAAAATGCTGAAATTCATTAAGAGTTTAGACCTTTAAGAGATTATGTCAACCCTACTGTAGATGAACTTCATTGTAGTATTCAAAAACCTAATATAGTTGCTAATTCATTTGAGCTTAAACCTATTATTATCCAAATGGTATTGTCGGCACTATTTTTAGTTTGGGAGAGTTGCCCATAAGAAGCTGTCACTCACCAGAATCGAAATCCCGTCGCTCGCTTCGGAAGGACATTTTAATGTCAAGAAAAATATGAAATCAAACTGATCCCATATTTTTCATTATTTAAATGAAAGAGCGTTGTACCTCAAACCCTATATCTATCATGAAGGATAAACACAAGACTTGAGGATGATGCTTGATCAAATAAACTAAGAAATGTATGTTGTATGTTTGGTCTGTGAAATCATTTTATTTGACGATAATTTCCCTTATTTAATATGAAGAATTAAATTAAGCTGGGTTTGGAGAAGTCTATAAGGGCAAGCCCCTATAGTTAATTACATCTTAAATGACCAAAGCCACCTAAGAAAACTATTAATAAAAATTAAGAAATATTATCTTCATGGATTTCAAAAGGATAGGACTGTTCAATGAGATTGGACAGAGAGGTGTGAAATGGGATTAGCTCAATTTTGGAGCATTTTGTTTTTGGAATCCAAAGGAGGAAGATCTATGGGATGTCATAGATTCAGAGGAAAACCTCGGTGACTTCCTGGTCTATCTTATGGTTTGGTTTCAATTTTAAGAAGAAATATTTAGGTGTTTCATCTTGCTAATTTTATTTGATTGGGGCTTACATTTGTATGAAATGATCACACAAATAGCCTGAAAGATGTGAGGATTTAGGTCATGACGAACGACAACCTTGGAATTCTAAGATGAGTTAGGGCTTATATTGTACAACAGAGCTGTACGAAGGCCTAAATATGAGTTGAGGATTTATGTTGCAAAAGCAGACATCCTCGAAATCCTATGGCTTGGCTATTTAATTCTAAGGAAGGAATGGTTTAGCTGGGGAAGACAGTTTTTGTGATTGAAGATGGTCGTGATGCCCACCAAGCTCCTTGTCGTGACGAATTTAAGTTTTCTAGGATTTTAAGTTATGGTGTCAAATCAAGTGGCCCTATGGTTGAAGTTCTTTAAATTTTATGGGGGATGTTAAAGTTATTTAGAGCGACGCCAATTAGGATCCTACAGCTCCCTCATTCCGANGATGTCTTGGATCCAGAGGAGAACCCCGGTGACTTCCCAAGCTATCCTAATGTTTGGCTTCAATTTTGAGGAAAAAAAATTTAAGTGTTTCGTTTTTCCAATTTTAATTAGTTAGAGATTACATTCATGTGAAACGATCACACGAATAGCCTTGAACATGTGATGGTTTAGGTCGTGACGAACGACAACCTCGGAATCCTAAGATGAGTTAGGGCTTATATTGTATAACAGGACAATACGAAGGCCTAAAGATAAGGTGAGGATTTACGTTGCATAAGCAAGCAACCTTGAAGTTTTATGACTTTGTTCTTTAAGTCTAAGAAAGGAAGATTAGTTTAGCTGGGGAAGACATGTTTTGTGTTGAAGATGGTCGTGCTGCCCACCGTACTAGCTCCAAGCACCTTGCCGCGACGAGTTTGAGTTTTCTAGTTGGTCAAGTTATAATATCAAATCAGGTGGCCTTATGGTTGAAGTTCTTTAAATTTTATAAGGGCGTCCAAGTTATAATGTCAAATCAGGTGGCCCTATGGTTGAAGTTCTTTAAATTTTATGAGGGCATGTTAAATTTGATTAGAGTGACACCGATTAGGATCCTACAGTCCCCTCGTTTCGACACCACTATTTTCTAAAAGATTCACTTAGTCCAAATGAATTTACTAAACTCAACTTAATGAGTTCCATAATTTCATTTAGACCTTGGGAAGCCTCGTTACACTTAGTCCAAATGAATTTACTAAACTCAACTTAATGAGTTCCATAATTTCATTTAGACCGACTTTAGTCCAAATGAATTTACTAAACTCAACTTAATGAGTTCCATAATTTCATTTAGACCATAGCTTAGTCCAAATGAACTTACTAAACTCAACTTAATGAGTTCCATAATTTCATTTAGATCGTGGGAAAAGACACCGGTCAAGATCCCACGGTTTCATCGTCCCGGCACCACTATTTTCTATTGGAATCACTATGTTCCAAAATGAATTTACTAAACTCAACTTAATGAGTTCCATAATTTCATTTAGACCGTGGGAAGACTCAACTAAACTCAACTTAATGAGTTCCATAATTTCATTTAGACCGTGGGAAGACTCGTTAGCAACAGTAGGTTACCTCCTCCGAGGCCAAATGAATTTACTAAACTCAACTTAATGAGTTCCATAATTTCATTTAGACCTCGTTACTAAACTCAACTTAATGAGTTCCATAATTTCATTTAGACCGTGGGAAACTTCATTAGCAATGTAGGTTACCTCCTCTGGAATTCCATAATTTCATTTAGACCGTGGAAAACCCAAATGAACTTACTAAACTCAACTTAATGAGTTTCATAATTTCATTTAGACCGTGGGAAAGTCCAAATGAATTTACTAAACTCAACTTAATGAGTTCCATAATTTCATTTAGACCGTGGGAATAAATGAATTTACTAAACTCAACTTAATGAGTTCCATAATTTCATTTAGACCGTGGGAAGCCTCCGGTCAAGATCCCTCGGTTCCGTCGTCCCGGTATCACTATTTTCTATTGGAATCACTTAGTCCAAACATTTACTAAACTCAACTTAATGAGTTCCATAATTTCATTTAGGCCGTGGGAAGCCTCATTAGACTTACTAAACTCAACTTAATGAGTTCCATAATTTCATTTAGACCGTGGGAAGCCTCGTTAGTACTAAACTCAACTTAATGAGTTCCATAATTTCATTTAGACTGTGGGAAGCCTCGTTAGCAATCACTAAACTCAACTTAATGAGTTCCATAATTTCATTTAAACCGTGGGAAGCCTCGTTAGCAACTGCTACGATTCCCTCGTTCCGGCACCACAATTTTCTGATTAGAGCGACATCGGTTAGGATCCTATGGTTCCCTCGTTCCGGCACCACTATTTTCTATCGCGGTTAGGATCCTACGGTTCCCTTATTCTAGCACCACTATTTTCTATTGGATTCACTTAGTCCAAATGAACTTACGAACTCAACTTAATGAGTTCCATAATTTCATTTAGACCGTGGGAAGCCTCATTAGCAACCGTAATCCCTCATTCCGGTTGGTTAGGATCCTACGGTTCCCTCATTCCGGCATCACTATTTTCTATTTGATTCACTTAGTCAGGTTAGGATCCTACGGTTCCCTCGTTCCGGCATCACTATTTTCTATTGGATTCGCTTAGTCCGACGGTTCCCTTGTTCCGGCATCACTATTTTTTATTGGATTCACTTAGTCCAAATGAACTTATGAAACCGTCGTCCCGGCACCACTATTTTCTATTGGAATCACTTAGTCCAAATGAATTTACTAAACTCTCGTCCCGGCATCACTATTTTCTATTGGAATCACTTAGTCCAAATGAATTTACTAAACTCATATTAATGAGTTCCATAATTTCATTTAGACCGTGGGAAGCCTTGTTAGCAACCGTAGGTTACCTAATCCGAGGGATTCCCGATCATCCGAATCGAAAGACTGTGGGAAGCCTCGTTAGCAACCGTAGGTTACCTCCTCTGAGGGATTCTCGATCATCAGATAGAGACGTCTTAATTTAGTTGCAATTGTAGTTTTGTGTGATGTTTGTGATTAAATTTTGAGCTGTTTTATATTTAAATTTAGTTGAAGTTGTGGTTTTGTGTGATGTTTGTGATTAAATTTTAAGTTGTTTTATATTTCGAATAGTTGAAGTTGTAGTTTTGTGTGATGTTTGTGATTAAATTTTGAGTTGTTTTATATTTTTTCGTTAGCAACCGTAGGTTACCTCCTCCGAGGGATTCCTGATCATCCGATAGAGACATCTTAATTTAATGAAGTTGTAGTTTTGTGTGATGTTTGTGATTAAATTTTGAGTTGTTTTATATTTTGAATGTCGGAAGTTGTAGTTTTATGTGATGTTTGTGATTAAATTTTGAGTTGTTTTATATTTTGCATGTTCAGTTGTGGTTTTGTATGATGTTTGTGATTAAATTTTGAGTTGTTTTATATTTTGAATGTTGTAGCGTTGTAGTTTTGTGTGATGTTTGTGATTAAATTTTGAGTTGTTTTATATTTTGAATGTTGTAGAATTTTGAATGTTGTAGCGGGTTTTGTGTGATGTTTGTGATTAAATTTTGAGTTGTTTTATATTTTGAATGTTGTGGCGATTACCTTCTCCAAGGGATTCCCGATCATCCAATAGAGACATCTTAATTTAGTTGTAGCTGTTATTTTTTGTGGGTTTGTGATTAAATTTTGAGTTGTTTTATATTTTGAATGTTGTGGCGGTGAATTTTATCTTGGTGGATTTTAGTTTTGGTTTTGGTTTTTTGGCTATCCTGATAGATTTAGTTTTCATGCAGCATGCAAGTTTCTAGGTATAAAAGTACAATATCAAAGTACAAGAAAGACAATGCTGAAAACTGTAAAGGCGTATCTGGCGAGTCTTCTCGTTCCACCACCTGAAACTCAAAAGGCATGTTAAGGCAGCTTATATGAAACAAGGATGTAAGATTTTGACAACCTTCCTAACCCTAGGTCATATCTTGAAGGGTCCCTATTTGGTCAATTAAAGATGATTTTATCAAGTGAAATATATTAAGTTAGTAGATCTCCGAGGTATCCAATAGATCTAGAGAAAGAAGCAGGTCTGTGCTGCTTTCTCGCTGCCTGGTGGAAATTCCTCAGTTCTTTTAAACTTATTATATTGCTTAATAATTCATCTTGTAAATACCCTTGATGTTCAGTGAACACTGATGTCTCAATTATCCTAAGAATGGGGTAGTTATCACTTGTGATTCATTTTAAGAATTATGTGGGTGAAGACTCTTAAAGAGGCAAGTTAGTTTTGTTGGAACACTTAGCCAAATTTTGGTCCTAATTGGGCTTATAGTGTTTGAAAGACGTTCTAATTTTCAATCATATTTACCTTTCTAATCCTTTTTTAAATGAAACTTGATTTAGCCTAAGTCACTACTAAGCCCTTAAGACCTAGGTGAATGTTTTAATTAGTTTTGAAGAGGTTAGGCTTTAGGTGGTCATGATTCATGATTTGAATTTTGTTTGAACATCAAAATAGGGGTAATAAATTGATTAATTATTGACTTCAAAAGTCATACCCCTAAGCCCTAGGTTCATTTAATTTTAATAAACTTCCAAATTTTAATTATTTAGAAATTTATTAACTTATCTTTTTCTTAAATAAAAAGTGGGTTGGTTTCTACAAATTAACCTCTTTGTTTTCAAACATCCAAATTAAGATCAGAGGTTACTCCATTTCCCTCCTTGAATTAAGCCTAAATGTTAATTAAGGCTAAGTTTCCAAAATTACACATTCGCCCCTATAGCTCTAACACTTCATAATTTATCAAATTCAATTCAAATGACTTTGAAATTTTTATCCTAGCTCATTCATGGGTCAATTAAGACATCAGAGGAGAAAATGTGATTTTTCAAAATTTAATTTATTTATATAAATATTTTCATGCAAAATATAGAATTTTTCAAATAAAATTCCTAACTTGACCAAGGTAAATCCTAATTCCTTGACATGTTTATTGAAGGTAGGCTTAGACCAGAGAAGCCTTTAGACCAAATTTTATGATATTCTGAATTTTATTTGAATTTTAAGAATTATTTTAAGTTCTGGGGTATTTATTAAGTATAAAATATTTTAAATGGGGAAAATTAAGTTTTGTATTTTTGAAAAGTCTCCCTGAGGTCAAAGAACTCAGAGAGAAAGATTTTATATTTTTTTGAATTTTATTTGATTTATTGGAATTATTTTAGTGAAAAATCATTTTTAGCCTTTTAAAAATTATTTTTAAACTTTGAAATTCAATATCTTTATTTAGGAAACTAGGAAAAATATTCTAATTATTCCTAAGTGATTAGGAAGCAATTTATAACATTTTCATGAGTTTTATTATTTTGGTGATTTTTAGAGATTTTTAATTATTTAAATATTCAAAAATAGGCTAAAAATGAAGTTTTTATTTTTGAATATCATTTTATTTTTATAAAATACCCCTGATCACAGAGAACTCAAAAAACCAAGTTTTATTATTTTTTCAGTTATATTTTGATTTTAAAAAAACCATTTAAATACTAAAAATGATGTTTATCATTAAAAATCAAGTTAAGTTATCAAATGAACTCAAAATATTTTGAAATTTTTGTGATGAGTTCTCTAGATCACAAGTAACAGTGGAGATCAAAAATCAAGTCATTTAAATGTTTATATCTTTAAAAATTAATTTTCTTAATGATCTAGAGCTTATGAAAATTGAGTACATTTTAAATGACTTGACCCATGAAATTATTTCTAAAAGCTCCTCTAGTTATGGTGGACCTTTCAAAATTTTCTTAGAATTTTCTAACCAACATGCTAATTTCTATGATTATTTTAAGCAAATAATGCACATAAACTTGAAAAATGTGATCCTCTGTTTAGGGACCTCCTCTAACTTTGGAAAAATAAGAGAATGTTCTTCTTAACAGAGGCTACAATATGCCAAAAATTCAAGCTATGATGATAAGTCTACATGCATGGAGAATCAAAAGATCCAAATCAGTATTAAATTAATTCTATGCATCACATAGACTTAAAATTATTTCTACATTATTCTCCTGTGTTCACTAAGCAAGAGGGTATTTTTATTTTATTTTTGTGATTTTTCTACACAAAGTTGTGGATTTTTAAAGTTAAGGGAGTTTAACTAAATAGAAAAAGCCTTATTTTTCTACTTATCCACGTGGCGCCCCGTCAACCTACGACAGCTCCAAAGCTCCACATGACGCACTCCCATTTGATGCCACCGTCAACGCCAGCAACCACGTGTCCTGCTGTTCGTGTAAAGAGGCACTGTCCAGCTTTATCTTGGTCGTCCATTCGATACACTTTTGATCAAACAGCTCCCTATCATGTCCCCGATAGAATGATCCCATGAACGTCCACACTAAAACCGTAAGATCTCAGCCTAGACTCAACCAAATCGCTTCCGCTTTGATCCTATGGACTCATCTAAGTGAGGTGAACACATCCATACAGTAATCATGCAATTAAATCAAGCCTAATCAAATGGAGAATCAAAATAGGCTCGAAAGGGAGAGAAGTTTTATACCTTTGCTCTGAGAAGTGAAGCTTCAATCAAAGGGTCTGTGGAAATTGGTGAGGGAAAATAGTTGGAATGCACTAAGGGAATCTTAGGAAAGCTCTGTGGTCAATTTGGAGTGGTCTCTCTCGAAAATTTTCAACACTTAGTTCAACGGCCATGGAGGTCGCTTTTTATAAAAATAGGGATATGGTGGCTGTCATGGCCAATTAGGAGGTGTAATGTGGTTCTTAGATGGAGAGCAGAGGAGCTCTACAATTCAATTTGGCTGAGCTGGCCTTCAGGTTTGGTTTAGGCAAATCTCCATGGGGGTGGCTCTCAGTTTGGCCTTTTTTCAGCCACTAGGCCGGCTGACCGGCTAGGGGGAAGTGGCTAGGTGCTTAGGACATCTAGAGGGATCTATCACAACAATTTAATGCAAATGTGTTTTGATTTGGCAAGGATATCTTAAGCATGTGTATTTTTGGGAATACGATCCCTTAATTTGGGGAACCCTTGGTCCATGGCTTAGTTTTGGTGGTTAAATGGGTTTTGGCTCAGTCTTAGGGTCAACTAGTGGCTGAGGTGGAGTTAATTTGGTTGCTTTAGGGTGGTTGGGTCACATTTAGTGCATGGGTTCAATGTGGGTTCAAGTGATCAAAGTTTGGGTTTGGGCTAGGTTAGCCATGTCAAATGACTCAATTGATTGATCAAAATTATGTAGATGATTTTCATGAAGACTTTTGGTGATGGGTTGAAGTGATTTTTTGTTCAATTGTAGGGTCAATTTGAGGGAATTTTGAATTCTAATCAATTTGGTTATGTTGGGCTTGACTTGGGTCTAGCTTGGGCTAGCCTTTGACTAATTCCAAATTGATTGTTGTAAATGGTCCATGAAGAGTTTTCAACATGAATTGGATGCCAATTTAGGGGTTAAGGCAATCAATTGGGTGAAATTTGGGGACTTAGCCAATTTGGAGCTAAATTTGGGAATTTTGGATTTAGACCAAAAATCAAAAGGATTTGAGGCTTCACTAAGGCCAATTGATGGTTTATTTTAATGTGCAGGAATGTTATAAAGATTTTGCAACATCAATTGGGGCCGATTGACTAGGTTGTGGATTCAATTTGGTGAGATTAGGTCATGTGACTAAAATTGGGGGTTTGACCTATACCAAAATTGGGCTCAAATCATGGGCCAATTAAGCTTGAATTTTGTCTAGTTTGACCATATCAAAAATCAATTTTAGTTTAGGATTAAAATTAGGGTCAATTGAGATCAAATTTATGGAAATTTGAGTTGAATTTGGGGAAATTTGGGCCTTTAAAGGGTAATTTGGGGGTTTTGATCAAAGATGGTCGAATTGGCCAAATTGGGTCATGTGATAGTTGAGGAAAATGACATTGGGAATATTTGGGAGGTTTTGGGAATTTTTGGGATTTTTTTGGAATTTTTGGAATTTTGGGGTAAGGAGGGGTATTTTGGTAATTTGGTAATTTGGCCAATTTAGGGATTTTAGGTAATTTGAGTGTTTTCAAGGTGTTTGAAATGATTTGTGAACAAGTTTGGGTATTTTGGCTAGATTTAGAGATTTTGGACAAATTTGGGGTCCCAAGGGTATTTGGGTAGTTTCGGGAATTTTGGGGCAATAGGGTAGGTTGGTTATCTTGATAGAGTTGGATTGCCAACCACCATAAATAAGCCATGGACCAATAGAAACCCCATTTTAGGTCCTCTATGTAGTGGTCTTAACTAAACCCTAGCCTAAGGCTAATAGGTTTAGGGGAACCACCTACAAGAGTCTCCCAAAAGTATCAAGGGACCAAAGCCTAGAAGTTATGGGTTTAGGGTAATGAGTGATTGTGAGTGCAAATAAGTGCCTTAGCCCTAGAGCAACACCCAGGGTCAACCCTAAGGTCCAACAGTCCTAAGGGTGAATCATCTTGAGTTTCCCCCATAGTGACCCCACCTACTAAGTGCTAGAGGTTAGGACCAATAAGTGGAACTTCAAATTGAGTAGAGAAGAGTTTGAAATTTCTAATGGTGAGGGCTCCTTGTCTAGTCTTCTAAGAATAGTCAATAGGAAAGTCCTATGGATAGACCTTAGGATACTAAAGAGGAAAAACTGAACCTCAACCAAAAGTGAGGTCAACAAATGGACCCCAAATAGGTGTGTTGTGTTGGGTAAGCACACTGCGTGTGTTGGCGTTGAACGACGAGATCAAAAAAACCAATACAAACTCCTAAGTCCATAGAGCCGAAAGTATATGTAGAGTTGTGTGTGCTTTTTTTTTATTTTCGCCGGGGATACTGGTAGGTGCATATTTGATCAAGTCAAGAAGTAGGGACTCTCAGTGGGGATTGAAGAGTAGATTTCGAGTTATGAAATTTTAAGGATTTCTAGAGGTTGGGAATCAATACGCAAATGCTGACCCCAAGGTGGGAATTGAAATTTAAGTATCAATTCCAAAAAGAAAGGAAGAGTAGAAATTTAGGTACAGACCTCAAAAGATGAGAATCAAAATTTAGGTACTGATTCAAAAATGAGATTTGAAATTAAAGTATCAATCTCAGGGAGAGAATTGAAATTTAGGTATCGACCTCAAAAGATGAGAATCAAAATTTAGGCACTGATTCAAAAATGAGATATGAAATTTAGGTATCAATCTTGGGGAGAGAGTCAAAATTTAGGTGTCGACCTCGAAAGACGAGAATCATAATTTAGGTATTGATTCAAAAATGAGATTTGAAATTTAGGTATCAATCTCAAGGAGAGAGTCAAATTTTAGGTATCGACCTCGAGAGGTGAGAACCAGAATTTTGGTACTTATTCAAAAATGAGATTTGAAATTTAGGTATCAATTTCAGGACGAGAGAGTCAAAATTTAGGTATCGACCTCGAAAGATGAGAATTAGATTTTAGGTACTGATTCAAAAATAAGATTTGAAACTCAGGTATCAATCTGAGGAGGAGAGAGTTGAAATTTCGATATCGACCTTGAAAGATGAGAATCAGAATTCAGATACTGATTCAAAAATGAGATTTGAAATTTAGGTATCAGTTACAGGGAGAGTCGAAATTTAGGTATCGACCTCAAAAGATGAGAATCAAAATTTAGGTACTGATTCAAAAATGAGATTTGAAATTTAGGTATCAATTTCGAGAAGAGATTCAAAATTTAGGTATCGACCTCAAAAGATGAGAATCAGAATTAAGGTACTGATTCAAAAATGAGATTTAAAATTTAGGTACCAATCTCAGGGAGAGAGTCAAAATTTAGGTATCGACCTCAAAAGATGAGAATCAGAATTTTGGTACTGATTCAAAAATGATATTTGAAATTTAGGTATCAATCTCAGAGAGAGAGAGTCGTAATATAGGTATCGACCTCGAAATATGAGAATCAAAATTTAGGTACTGATTCAAAAAATGAGATTTAAAATTTAGGTATCAATCTGAAGGAGTGAGTTGAAATTTAGGTATCGACCTCGAAAGGTGAGAATCAAAATTTAGGTACTGACTCGAAAGTGAGATTTGAAATTTAGGTATCAATCTCAGGGAGAGAGTCAAAATTTAGGTATCGACCTCAAAAGATGAGAATCAGAATTTAGGTACTGATTCAAAAATGAGATTTGAAATTTAGGTATCAATCTCAGGGAGAGAGTCAAAATTTAGGTATCAATCTCAGGGAGAGAGTCAAAATTTAGGTATCGACCTCGAAAGATGAGAGTCAGAATTTAAGTACTAATTCAAAGAATGAGATTTGAAATTTAGGTATCAATCTCAAGGAGAGAGTCAAAATTCAGGTATCAACCTCAAAAGGTGAGATTTAGAATTTAGGTAGTGACTAAAAAATGTGAGAATTGAAATTTAGGTATCAATTCCGAGAAGAGAGTCAAAATTTAAGTATCGACATCGAAATATGAGAATCAGAATTTAGGCACTGACTCGAAAATGTGAGAATTGAAATTTACAAAGAGCTTGTGGCGTTGAATTTGTAGAAGTGTGTCATGTGGAAAGGTTGATGTTGTTGAAGAAGATTTGTAGAGCTTTATGGCATTTTGTGCAGAGTGCAAAATTCCACGGGGATGTAAAGAGAGTTAATGCAGATAGAGATGGTTGTGTTGTGCGCACAAAGAGTAAGAAACTCTGGAAATGAGAGAATTCACTCAAAAGATTTTTATCACATTTAATTTTTTTTTAAATATGTCTTTAAAGTTTTAATTTTAATTGGTTGATTTTAAAGAAATTTGTTTGTTGTTTATTTATTGGTGATTATTTTTATTTAAATTTTATTTATTGTTAAAGATTTGTTGTTTCGTTCTTTATTCATTGAAATTCTAAACCAACGTGTGGTTCGTGGCTTTCATCCATCGCACAAAAAGGCAACTGACAAAAAGGCATGTTCTTGAGAAAAATTTTCATTAATCTGCTTCAACAAAAAGATGTCACAGATCGAACATAGGCTAACGCCTCAAGAGGTACAATATATAGTCCATGTCGAAATACATTCAGCACATCTCATGCTATGAATACATTGTAGGTTGAATATATCAGATACATATCATGTTGTTAAAAAAAGTGAACCTTCTGACTATCTGTACTAGGTATGACGAGCTCTTGATCAAGCAGACCTTCTAAGTCATGCTTCAGGATAAGAGTTCCCTTCGCATGTACTTAGAGGTACAACCCTCTCATAGCTTGTACGACAGTAGCTCTTCCAGTTCCGGGTCGGGCTGAAATCCATATGGCATTTTGCTGTCATCCATCCTGCGGAAAGTCACAGACACCCTACGGTGTCGTACCCCTAGAATGCAATGTTTGGCAATGTCTGCACTGTTGCCTTTAAGAACGAGTACTGAACTGACTGGTAGAGGAATCTCCACAGCACCCCTGAATTCACCAGGGCCGACGATATTGATTTCTTTCCCAAATAAAATATTGCTCTTGCTCATAAATGAGACCGTGCAGAAGGGCCTCACAAAATCATGATGATCAATGTGTGGAGGAATGCAATCACCCTCTTCATATATATTGATAATGCAACTATTGGGAATGCAAGTAGCAGGTAGAATATTTTATTTGATCATTCTTTTGATCATCCACTTTATCATTAGCGGTAGTGGATCTACTTGATCATGTATGAGGATCCCAGGTAGATTTCCCTGTTTGTCATTCGTGAAGTTATAACAATAGCCACACTGGATGGTGATTCTTCCTTTTCCTCTCATCCATTTCTTTGGCTTAAAATATGTCCTTTCCATGGGAAGGCCTGCTCGGCCTCTATCTCTTAAATCAAAGATACAGTCCAGAATGCTTCTTTCATCACTTTCGAAAAACCCCTGGTATACAGCTTCAGGCCTTCAGTATATTGATGAACTTTCCCTGAAGTTCTTCATAAAACTCAAATTCTCTTTTATTTACTTTAGTTATCTTGTAGTATTCTATCATACCAGGGGTTGACAGCTGTCACGAGTGTTCCTCTCTTAGAGCATTGGTAGGAACCTAAACTAGTGCTGGTTGATCTGGAGCATGAGACTCGACCTCTAGCGAAATGTACAACATTGGACTCCAAGGTACGTACTGATCTGTCTCCAATCAGACATATGGCTCATCCATCATAAAATCTGAAGTCTGAGACCCATTGGTGCTTGAAGTACACCCTTCCAATGTACTGAAATGTTGTAAATGTAGAACATTGCAATCTAGACATTTTACAAACGCATCTGTGGATGATGTCCCGGCCTGTATTTCAACGTTGCACGTCGGGCAACCCTTGCACAAAATATCTGAAACTGAAAGTGTGTCTGACTCTGTCACAAACCCTGGTTCTTCATCTGTGGTGGGTAGGCTAACAGAATTTTCTTTCATGTCTGGATCATAAATGTGCCTTTCAGGAATAGGGGTGTGCAAGTTGTTCGTTTCTCTTTCACGTATGCGTTCTTGTCGTAGAAAAGCTCTCTGCTTCTTGAGGCTGGCGTTCCAACGTTGCGTCCTGTGAAGCAAAGTATTTGGAAGTCATCCGTAGCTATCATGGAGGGCAGACGGCTGGGCCCTTCCATCGGATCTTGCTGTGTTATCACGTTCTTGCCTTTGCGCGATACATTATCTTTAGCGGTCACTCTCAGTAGTGAAGGCAACCCCTCTTTCTCTTTGCAACTGACTACGTCCATGAGAGGACCCGTGTAGTCCATGTCAACTTGATTAAAATCCATATTGAAGTCAATGGTACCGCCCTGAGGCGCCATCTCCTCGTTTAGTGTGAGGCTCCAACCATCCTGGAAAGCAAAGATCAGCCTCTGTCCCGACATTTTTCTGTAGACAATAGGAGAAACATCAGTGGGCTGAAACTTGTCATGAACAAAAACAAAATAAAGTATTTATTAAAGTAAATTTTAGTTTATTTTGGTGAAATGAATTGTTTATTTTACATATGAGTTTTGTTTAATTTAGTGGAACATTATACTTAAAAGTGGAAGGAAGAAAATTTGAAGTTTAAAATTTCTTTCTCAAAATTTTCATTATATTAGGTTGATTACAAAATTTGGACCCGGTCATAGACATTTGTCCACATAGATAACCCCAATACAATCAAAGTTTCAAAGTTTCAAAGCAAGCAGAGGCAAGCAACGTTAGGTTGCGTAATAAGTTTTCAAATATCGTCCGTTTATTGGTAACATTGGTCTTTTACCATGGAAGTCCACTAACTGGTAAGCTTCTCCTATAGAAGACTGTTTGAACGACAAATGGTCCCTCCCAAGTTGGCTCAAATTTCCCATCTATTTTGTGGCATGCAAGAATAGGCCTTTTGAACACAAGTACGAGGTTACCAACTTTGAATGTCCTTGGGTGAACCAATTTGTCATGAGCTTCTACTATCTTCACCTGGTAAAACTCCAAATGTTGTTGTGCTTTTAGTCATTTTCCCTCGAGACTCTCTAGCTCTTCAAGTCTGAGTTTTGTGCTTTCTTCCATTGTGAGTTGATGGGCAACAATGACTCTAAGAGATGTAGTCTGGATTTCTAGTGATAGCACAGCCTCAGACCCATACACGAGCATATAAGGTGTAAACTGAGTGGGAGTCCTGAAAGCCGTTCGGTAGGCCCACAAGGCTTCTAATAGTTTGTTGTGCCAATCCCTTTTGTTTTCATCTAGTGTTTTCTTCAAAATCCGTACCAATGTCTTATTGAAAGCTTCAGCTAGGTAATTCGCTCTGGAATAGTAAATCGTAGAGTATATCCAATCTATCCCATGTCTTTTGACAAAATTATTGATCTTTGTACTTCTGAAATCTGTCCCATTGTCAGAAATTAATCTTCGGGGTACTCCGAAATGGTAGACGATTTGGCTTTTAAGAAAATTGAAGGATGTACTATGTTGTAACCTCACATAACGGTACTGTCTCTGCCCATTTGGAGAAGTAATCTGTAGTGGCAAGTATAAACCTGTGTCCTATGGAAGATGGAGGGTTTATCGGACCTATTATGTCCGTGCCCCAACATACAAATGACCACGAGGCAATAGTTGGGTGTATCACATTTGGAGGCTGGTGTAAGACCACCCCATGCACTTGGCATTGGTTACATTTTTTGGTTGTATCCGTGCAATCAGACATTATTGCTGGCCAATAATACCCGAGTCTTTTGATCTTCATCTTCATGTTCAGCCCTGACTGCTGAGCGCCACACAATCCGGCATGTACCTCTTTGACAATATTTTGTGCTTCGGCTCTGCTCAAACACCGTAGCCACATCTGGTCAAATGATCTTCTGTAGAAAAAATTTTCCATCAGGGTGTATAACATAGTCCATCTTGTGATGTGGTGCGCCTTAGACTTGTTTTTTGGCAGCTTTCCGGTATGCAAATATTCTATTAATGACTTGTGCCAATCTTTGTTGATGTTTGCAACTGTATTTATTGTTTCTTCTTTTCCAAGCTTGTGTAGTGTTTCGAAGTCGATTCAAGACAAGACTCGTCTTCCTTGCACTGTGACTTCAATGGAATTCTCTGGGGGACACGCCATTTATTTAGCGAGTTTTGCTAAAGCGTCGACATGGGCATTATCTCCCCTAGAAAGTTACATCAGGAATCTGCTCCAGGAGCTTTATCGTGTATTGATGGTATTATGCTATCTTGGTTTCAAAATTCTGTATTGTCTGGCGACTTGCAGGATGACGAGTTGGGAGTCACCATAAATGGCAATGTTTGTTATATCCATTGAGATTGTCATTTCCAATATGGTGATTAGAGCTTCATATTCTGTTTCATTGTTAATGCTCGGTTCTGTCAGGTGGAATGAAAATCTCAACATACCCTTATCTAGTGTGATAAAGATCAAACCAATCCCTGCTTTGCCTGGTATAGCTGTGCCTGATCCTTTGTCTTTTCTGGCTGACGAAGCGCCATTGAAGTACATCTCCCAACATTGAGCACTGGATAATTCCATTTGTAGTATTTGCTGGTCTGGTAACTCGTCGTTGAAAGAGGACCCAACTGGCAGTGGGTGAGCAGCTAGAAAGTCTGCTAGTATCTATCCCTTGATAGCACGAAGGAGAATAAAAGTTATATCAAATTGCAATAAGTTCATTGACCATCTTGCTAGACGTCCGGAGAGTGTTGGTCGGGTTATCAAATATTGCAATGGATTAACTTTTGAGATCAGGGTAATCTTATGAGAAAGCATGTAATGTCTAAGCTTTTGGGCGGCAAAAGTTAACGTCAGACCATGCTTCTCAATAGGTGGATACCTTATCTCTGTCAGTATTAGGCGACGACTCAAGTATTAGAGTACATATTCTTTACCCTCCTCATTGACTTGGGCTAAGAGGGCTCTGAGAGAGTCATCTAAAGCCGCGACATAAAGTATCAACAGTTTCCCTGGGATAGGGGCTGCCAAGACAGGAGGTGTCATTAAATATTGTTTAACGTCCTCAAAGGCCCGCTGACATTTCTCTTCCTAAATAAATTTGACAACCTTTTTAATTAATGCCGAGAAAGGGTGGAACCTACTTGAAAGATTAGAAATAAAGCGTCTCAGATATGCCAACTTCCCTTAAAAGGAACGTAGCTGTTTCAAGATTTTAGGGGGAGGCATTTCCAAGATAGCTTTAATCTTATCCAGAACGTAGTTGTTTCAAGGTTTTAGGAGGAGGCATTTCCAAGATAGCTTTAATCTTATCCGGGTCAATCTAGATTCCCCGATGATAGACAACGAATCCTAGAAATTTCCCGGAGGTAAAGCCAAAGGCACACTTTAAGGGATTCATTTTAAGGTCATATCGTCGCAACCGTTCAAACACGATCCTCAAATCGTACAAATGGTCTATTTTCTATTTACTTTTGATGACCAGCATTCTACTTGGTTGTGAATGAGGTCATAAAAAATCTTCGTCATTGCACGCTGATAGGTTGCTCCGGTGTTCTTTAGGCCGAACGACATCACTGTGTAGCAGTAAATTCCAATCGGTGTTCTGAAGGCTTTCAGTGCTGCATCCTCTGAAGCCATCTTGATTTGGTTGTATCCCGAAGATCCATCCATGAAGGAGAAAATTTCATGTGTTGAAGCAATATCCACCATCATCTCTGGTATAGGTAGTGGAAATTCATATTTTGGACATGCCTTGTTCAAATTTCTGAAGTCGACACAAACACGGACCTGTCCATTTTTCTTCTTAACAGTTACAATGTTGGCTAACCACGTGTGGTACTATTCTTCTTTTACAAAGTTGGCGTTTATCAATTTCTTCACCTCGGTGATGACTTGTTGTTCTATTTCGAGGCGCATTCTCCTGGGAGCTTGTTTTACCGGGGTTATATTATTGTCCACCCCAAGTTTATGAACTGCAACCTCTGCTGGCAGTCCTGACATTTCATCATAGCTCCATGCAAAGCAATCTTTGAATTATGTTAATAATTTGATCAATTCTGCAGATTCCTCGTCATTAAGTAGAGAACTTATAAATTTAGGTCAGGGTTGCTCTTCAGTCCCGAGGTTAATCTCTTTCAATTCATCAACAATATATTTAATTCCCTTCTCAAATTTTGGCAGAGCATCTTCTATTGGTTGATCAGTAGAGTCATTCTTTGCATCGAGGAAATCCTCTTATCACTCATCAGTAACAACCATGCAAAATTCAGAATCATTGACTGGCCCGAATGTACCAAATCCGAGACCCTCTTTTGAGTTTGGAGTTTGACTTTTAGCATTCCATAGTTTTTCAAAAAGTTAAAATTTATCTTTAGGCATTTGTTTTGGTAAGTAGTATTCCACAATTTTTCAAAGTGTTGAAATTTATCTTTTGGCATTTGTTTTGGTAAATGTACCTGTTGAATTAACTTTTGAACACAAGGCGAGAAGTAACCAAAAGGCAATTCCATTAATTCACTAGAATCCTCATCTAAATTTACATATTTTTCAAGCTCAGTAGAGGTAGAAGAACAGTAAAATTTGACCGGCTTTGAACCAACACTACATACTTCTTTGAACTCTAAACTCTCGACCTTTTGAGGGAGAATCAGAGTGAGGGTCATAGCATTCACATAGTGGTTTATCCAATCATACATTGTTTCATATTTATTCTTTTCTGTATCTTCTAGGGATATTTCATACTAAGGTATCTTCTTTCTTGTCATTATTATCTCATCTTCAGAACTGTCTTCCTCACCAATGTTGATTGTTGGCCTAATCCATTTAACAATTAAATTGATCCTTCCTCGTCCACGTCCCCGACCTCAACCTCGGGTGCGCAAACTAAAAGGCCTTTCACCATATCGTTGTAAAGGAGTGGTGGAAGATCACTGAAGCGGAGTTGAATGGCGTCCTCTTTGTGATTCTTCTGAATCTTCATCTTTGTTTGTGATAACTTCGGAGTTGTATGGCCTTCTTTTTGTGATCCCTCTGAATTTTTGTCTTTGTTTGTTAAAATCTCACGGAGTTGTATGGCCTTCTTTTTGTGATCCCTCTGAATCTTTATCTTTGTTTGTCAAAATTTCGTAGAGAAGACAGTTTTCTTTGGAGGCGCGTAGTAGGCAGCATCTTCATGGATACCAACTTCATCAACTGAAAATTGTTGTGGGTCTCCCTTGATGCAATTTTCTTGACCATCTTTGTGGTATTTGATGCAGTGGTGTTGAGATGATGGAACCATATTGTGCTCATGAATCCACGGTCGACCCAATAGAGCGTTAAAAGAGGTCTCGACGTCAATGATATGAAATTTAGCGGTTGTCACGAGTTCTCCAACCTTCATAAGTGATGTAATTGATCCGAGGGCTCTTTCTCCCTTTTGGTTGAATCTTCTTAACATAATCTTATCGGCCGTAAGCTCTTGAGCTTCAATATCCAAATAGGCCAATGTCTGTAGGCTCATCAAGTTAAGAGATGCTCCAAGTTCCACTAATACTTTGGACAACACAAACCTGCCGATGTTGACGGAGATGTAGAGTGGACGGTTATGGTCGGTGGTACTGAGCAACAAGTCTTCATCTGTGAAGGTTACCCCTGACTGTTCTTTCAACGAGCAAACTTCATCCGAGAATGTGCTGGCCAACTGAGCTAAGCAAATTTCTGGGTCAAGCAAAGCTGTAACTAGAGACTGTCTCATCTCCTTTGATAGGATCAAAGCATCGTAGATGCTTAATCGGGTCGAAAACTTCCTAAGATGAGCTAGCACGTTGTAGTTTACCTTGTATGATCCTTCGATTTTATCTTGATCATGTGGTTTTTCTACTGGTGGAGGTGGGGGTAGCTCTTCTGGAGTCATTATCTGTTTCCCTTTGTTTGTTGGAGCTATTCTTGGTGGTAAAACTTTTCCACTCCTTAAGTTAACTTCAGTGATTTCTTCTTCTTGAGATATCATTGTTGAATCTTTCAGTGTCTTTTCCTCTCCGTCAGAAAGATCTAAGTTGATGGTAAGCGGTGTACCGTGATGCTCCAGAATTGGCTCCTTGTTATCTGTGCTGTCGTAAGCGGTATTTTTGATGTCTTATTTGGACTTGAAAATGAGTTTATCGAACTTGAGTATGATTTGAGGATCATTTTAGGGATTGAGATCAAAGCTAGATTGGTCATAATCAGTTATGCTATCACCAGAAACAGTTAAAAAGTAGTCGAAATCACCATCATTATATTCATAAGACCTAGGAGGGACAAAAAGATAATCATACAAAGTCAAGGGTTCGATGATTTTCTTCCCCTAATCCGAGACAACAAATCTAGTAGAGGCAGCCCCTATCCTTCTCCCTGTGCTATCAATCTTTGTAGTGACACTTTTCTTCTTCTTCTTTGTCCTTGACGATGACAGATCTCCTGACAAAACCTTCATCTCGGTCCTGGTGTGTTGCGGACTCTGAATAGAGGCTTGTTTTGATGCAGACTGGATCTTGTTCAGTATTTTCTTGGATGATCTGCTCTAGACCTCATTACATCCTTCTTTGGTATTCGTTGAAGCTTGTTTCAATGAATCCTGAATTTGATTAAGGACGCTCTTGAGTTCATCCCAAGTTGTACTCCATCCATTTATTCCGACATACAGATCAATTAGGGAGATTAACTCAGCCGAAATCATGCTTATGGAACCTTTTTCAGGTTCTCTCAAATACTCTTTCGGGATTGTTATGTTCTCTTTCTTGAGGTTTCTCTCGAGCCATTCTTTAAAGACAAAGCATTTCTCCATAGTGTGCCCAAGCAACCGGTGGTATGGACAATAATTTAATTCATTCTTCTTATCCACCTCTTTGGGCTTCTTTGGATCTGGTAGTTCAAATTCTGACTTCTTCATCAGACTCCTAAATATTTTAGGTATAGCTTCATCCTTGAAAGAATACATAATTTTCTGTCACTCCGACAGGGACATTCTTTTATCCCATATTCGAGGTGATCCCTCTTGAGGCGGCCGTTGGTTGAATTGATTATTCTGTTTTTGAGAGTACTGTGATGAAGACTGGCAATGCTCTTCTGCATATATCTTTATCGGCTGCTTTTCTTTGTTGACGGTCGCTACTACTCCTGATTTCATCTCGAACACTCTTTTCACCTTAATATTTTTCATGTGGCTCCATGTGCTTTATTTCTTCTTAAAGACTGCTAGCTTTACTAAGTAGCTTCTTCACATTTCATGATAAGGTTTCTCCACCTCAAAATATAGTCTACCAAGGTTTTGCTAGGCTTTTGCTTTTTCATCATGGGTTCTCCAATAGACACATGATATTGCGCCCCGACGAATCTTTTCACAAATAACTGCTCTAATTCAAAAAATGTTTTAACTGACTTGTTAGGCAAATTAGCGTACCAGTCAAAAGTAATTCCTAACAAGCTGCTAACGAATTGGTGGCAGAGTAGAGCTTCATTATTTCTCGTGTTGCCACAACTGGCTCGGAAGTGTGCTATATGCTGTCTGGGATTTCGAGTCCCATCAAAAATCTTGAAGTTTTGGGCCAAAAAACCCTTGGGGAAAGGCATGACATAGAACTCCTTCGGGTAAGGTCTACCCTTCAAAATTGATGCACTGCCCTTAGATTGGGCTAAGGCATCCTGCTCTTGTTCAACCATTTGCTTGAACTCCTTTTCTAGCATGACACTTGATGGAGAATCTTTCGTTGGTTGCTAATCTTTGTTAGCTAAAGTAGCCTCTCTTTTTTCATATATAATGTGTATAATTTATGACTGATTAATCTTTGAAGAAGCCAATTGCGGTGCTTGTGATTGCCCCTGAATGGTGGCCATGGCGGTCATAGCTGCAGTCATTCTTCTATTCTTTTCTCCAGTAGACTGACTTGATCATCCTTTAGGAGGATAACCGTACGCAACCCATCTACGACATTCTCTTTGGTGTGAGGTTGAGCCTCGCCCACAGATGTGGCGGCTCTTGTTTCGATCACATGGACATCCGTGAAATCCTTCTCCAAGTAACCATTGTAATCAAAATTTTCTCCGTCGCTATCGACGGAAACTCCGTGTTCTTGAGCTAACTTGGAAATCTTGATCCTGAGTTTCTCAACTTTCTCTTCAATTATTGATTCCTTGATCGCTTTAAGATTTGGAGGACCCTGATGGACATCCTCTATTTGTTCCTCCATCTCACTGGCTATTATTGCGACAAAGTCAGATATTTCAGATCCTGGTTTTACTTCCCGTCCTGCAGGTTCACTGGACTGTATTGATGCGGCGACCTTGGGTACCCATACCTTTTTCTTTTTCAACAATGATGTCTCAGGATGAAGCGTCTTAGTAGAAACATCGGTATGTCGAGGAAAAGTATGCTCCTCGTGGTGTAGACCGGCTATAGTGCCAGGTAATGGTCTTGTATTTGTCTTTGGGAATGTAGGAATGTCTCCATAATGGGTGACGGGTAAGATCTTCGGACCCAATCTCGACTTAATTTGTCGACGCCCTGCGGTCCTGGTGGCAGTATAATCAGTAGTGATCACTGCGGTATCAACTCTGTTCCCCAAAAAAAACCAAATGGGGATGCGTGTAGGTGGTACTCCAGCTGTCTTGTGGGACTGTCTGGCAGATTTGACGCCCTTCAAAATTTCCTTCTTCATGCGAGGAGAAATTACATCTCCCACTCGTTTAAGCAACTTGCTAACCGAACATCTCTCTTTGGTAGCAAGCCTTTTGAAGACAACACTAACTCGAGTGATAAAAGTGAACTTCTTTCTCTCCTTACCGTGTCCATGAAGTGATGGTAATGCGACAACGATCCTTTGGATACTCTCATATCCCTCAGTAATCGTCAGAGGATGGAATCTACTTTCTTGCAGGAGTGGATAAATTTCTGGTAACACTTCTTGAACTTGATGAAGCTCCTCCTCAACCGGTGTCTCCTTGGGAGTCTGAGCTTTAATGGCCCTCTAAAATTTTCTGTTACGGTTCCTCGTTTAAGTTCGGGTTAGCGGTACAATCCTTGAAATTGATCCGATTTCAAACACGGGTGGTGGGACAGTTAATCCCTCAGTCGGATCCTCAAACAATCATCTCTTCTTTCCCCTTAGCAGCAGCGGGGCTAGTAGGTTTGGCGGGTTCCGCAATGATAGTAGTTTTAGACTTCTTACAGGAAGGGAAGTCTTGAAGGCAGTTTAGCTTGAATTCTATAGATGGCTCCTGTATTTTTGGAACAGCGATCTTCATTACCACAAACGGGGCTTTCCCGAGGATGACCTCGAGATCTTCAAATCCAGCTCCAAATTTGATGGTAGGAGCGAGGTTACGGGCTTCATGACTCGTCGTCAGGTTGCAGGAAAAGGTCAGCGTTGGGTAGGCCATTACAGCAAGCTTTAAAACAGAAAGTTTCAGGGTTAGCTATATGGCGAAAAACCTCATAATTTTTAGTGCAAGCACTGAAAGTAGAGGTTGATCTGTAGACCGGGCGGGTCTTAATTTATGGGTATTTAAAAATCTTATTTTTTTTTAAAAGGTGTAAAATTTAATTAATATAAGAAAATTTCAAAGTGCGCGCAGCACAACACGATTTGGTTTAATTTGCAGAATAGCAAGTCAAATTTAGAAGGGGAATGTGAAGTATTTTAGGACCCAGTACGGGACCCATTTAGTGGCAGAAAATGTCCAGGTGGAACTAGTCCACCGACACAGCTATTGGGGGGTCCGATCCCACATGAAAATTTAAAGAGTCCTTAATGGCCTTCTGAACCCCTCTGTTTGATGATGGTTGAACAGCTAGTCCTGAAGTCCAAAGAGTTGACTGTACTTTCCCAAGACAGAAATGAGTAAAGTATGCCAATAAAAGAAGGATAATTTGGTCCAAGAGAGACATGAACACATTACCGATGTGTGAAGATAATATTTCTTGATTTGTATGGAGAGAAAAGCTTGTCCCCAGTGGAGTTGCCAGAAGCTGTCGGCGCTATTTTGTGTTTGAGGGGGAGTTGCCCGTATGAAGCTATCGGTCACCGGAATCAAAATCCCGTCGCCCGCTTCAGAAGGACGTTTTAATTTACATGAATATTTAGTTTTAGAAAAATATGAAATCAAACTGACCTCATGTTTTTCATAGTTTAAATGAAAGAGCGTTGTACCTCAAATCCTGTATCTATCTTAAAGGATAGACACATGACTTGAGGATGAGGCTCAATCAAATAAACTAAGGAATACATGACGTCCGTTTGGTCTGCGAAACCTTTGTATTTGCCGATAAGTTCCCCTATTTAATATAAAGAATTAAATAAGGTTTATATTAAGCTGGGTTCAGACATGCTTCCTATAAGGGCAAGCCCCTATAATTAATTACATCTTAAATGATCAAAGTCACCTAAGAAGACTCTCGATAAAAATCGGAAAATATTATCTTCAAGGAATTTTAAAGGGTAGGACTTTTCAATGAGATCGGACGTAGAGGTATGAAAGGGGATTGGTTCAAATTTGGAACATTTTATTGTAGAATCCAAAGGAAGAAGGACTAGAGAAAATCAAGAAATATTATCTTCAAGGAATTTCAAAGGGTAGGAATCTTCAACGAAATCGGACGTAGAGGTGTGGGAAAAATTATCTTCAAGGAATTTCAAAGGGTAGGACTCTTCAACGAAATTGGACGTAGAGGTTGAATTATCTTCAAGGAATTTCAAAGGGTGGGACTCTTCAACGAAATCAGACATAGAGGTGTGAAAGAGATTGGTTCAAATTTGGAACATTTTATTGTAGAATCTAAAGGAGGAAGAACTAGGGGATGTCGGGTTCAAATTTGGAACATTTTGTTGTAGAGTCCAAAGGAGGAAGAACTAGGGGATGTCATGGGTTCTCAAATTTGGAACATTTTATTGTAGAATCCAAAGAAAGAAGAACTAGGGGATGTCATGGATCTAGCAAATTTGGAACATTTTATTGTAGAATCCAAAGGAGGAAGAACTAAGGGATGTCATGGATCCAGAGGAGAACCCAAATTTGGAACATTTTATTATAGAATCCAAAGGAAGAAGAACTAGGGGATGTCATGGATCCAAAACATTTTATTGTAGAATCCAAAGGAGGAAGAACTAGGGGATGTCATGGATCCAGAGGAGAACTCAAAGGATAGGACTCTTCAATGAAATCGGACATAGAGGTGTGAAAGGGGATTGGTTCAAATTTGGAATTTTTATTGTAGAATCCAAAGGAGGAAGAACTAGGGGATGTCATGGATCCAGAGGAGAACCCCAGTGACTTCCCTAGCTATCCTAATGTTTGGCTTCAATTTTGAAAAAAAAAAAATTAAGTGTTTCATCTTGCCAATTTTATTAGTTAGGGCTTACATTCGTGTGAAACGATCACATGAATAGCCTTGAAGATGTGAGGGTTTAGGTCGTGACGAACGACAACCACAGAATCCTAAGAGGAGTTAGGGCTTATATTGTATAGAAGAGTTATACGAAAGCCTAAATATAAGGTGAGGATTTACGTTGCATAAGCAAACAACCTTGAAGTCTTATGGCTTTGTTGTTTAAGTCTAAGAAAAGAAGATTGGTTTAGCTGGGGAAGACAGGTTTTGCTGTTGAAGATGACTGTGCTGCCCACCGTACTAGCTCGAAGCTCCTTTCTGAGACAAGTTTGAGTTTTCTAGTGTATCAAGCTATAATGTCAAATCAGATGGCCCTATGGTTGAAGTTCTTTAAATTTTATGGGGGCATGTTAAAGTTGATTAGAGTGAAACCAGTTAGGATCCTACGGTTCCCTCATTCTGGCACCACTATTTTCTATTGGATTCACTTAGTCCAAATGAATTTACTAAACTCAACTTAATGAGTTCCACAATTTCATTTAGATCGTGGGAAGCCTCGTTAGCAACTGTAGGTTACCTCCTCCGAGGGATTCCCGATCATCCAAATAGAGACGTCTTAATTTAGTTGAAGTTGTAGTTTTGTGTGATGTTTGTGATTAAATTTTGAGTTATTTTATATTTTGAATGTTGTGGCGGTGAATTTTATCTTGGTTGATTTTAGTTTTAGTTTTTGTTTTGGTTTTGGTTTTCTGGCTATCCTGATAGTTTTAGTTTTCATTTAGCATGCAAGTTTGCATGTATAAAAGTACAATATGAAAGTACAAGAAAGATAATGCTAAAAACTGTAAAGGCGTACCTGAAGAGTATTCTCATTCCACCACCTGAAACTCAAAAGGCATGTTAAGGCAGTTTATACGAAACAGGGGAGTAAAATTTTGACGACCTTCCTAACCTTAGGTCATATCTTGGTGGGTCTTTATTTGATCAATTAAGGATGATTTTATCATGCGAAATATATTAAGTTTAGTAGATCTCTGAGGTATCCAACAGATCTTGAGAAAGAAGCAGGTCCGTGATGCTTTCTCACTGCTTGGTGGAAAGTCTCGAGTTCTTTTAAACTCATTATGTTGCTTAATAATTCATCCTGTAAATACCCTTGATGCTCGGTGAACATTGATGTCTCAATTATCTTAAGAATGGGGTAGTTATCACTTGTGATTCAATTTAAGAATTATGTGAGTGAAGACCCTTAAAGAGGCAAGTTATTGTTGTTGGAACACTTAGCCAAATTTTGGTCCTAATTGGGCTTGTAGTGTTTGAAAGAGGTTCTAATTTTTAATGATATTTACTTTTCTAATCCTTATTTAAATGAAACTTGATTTAGCCTAAGTCACTACTAAGCTTACTTTTCTAATCCTCATTTAAATGAAACTTGATTTAGCCTAAGTCACTATTAAGCCCTTAAAACTTTTTCTAATCCTCATTTAAATGAAACTTGATTTAGCCTAAGTCACTACTAAGCCCTTAAGACATAGGTGAATGTCTTAATTAGTTTTGAAGAGGTTAGGTTTTAGGTGGTCATGATTCATGATTTGAATTTTGTTTGAACATTAAAATAAGTGTATTAAATTGATTAATTATTGACTTCAAAAGTCATACCCCTAAGTCTTGGGTTCATTTTATTTTAATTAACTTCCAAATTTTAATAATTTAGAAATTTATTAGTTCAAAAGTCATACCCCTAAGCCCTAGGTTCATTTTATTTTAATAAACTTCCAAATTTTAATTATTTAGAAATTTATTAACTTATCTTTTTTAATTAAGAAGGTGAGGTTGGTTTCTACCAATTAACCCCTTATGTTTTAAACATCCAAATTAAGATCAGAGGTTACCCATTTCGCTCCTTGAATTAAGCCTAAATGTTAATTAAGGCTAAGTTTCCAAAATTACAATTTGCCCCTAAGGCTCTAACACTTCATAATTTGTCAAATTCAATTCAAATGACTTTAAAATTTTTATCCTACCTCATTCATGGGTAAATTAAGTCATCAAAGGAGAAAATGTGATTTTTCAAAATTTAATTTATTTATATAATTATTTTCATGCAAAATATAGGATTTTTCAAAGAAAATTCCTAACTTGACCAAGGTAAATCCTAATTTCTTGAAATTTTTACTGGAGGTAGCCTTAGACTAGAGAAGCCTTTGGACCAAATTTCGTGATTTGTTAAATTTTATTTGAATTTTAAGAATTATTTTAAGTTTTAGGGTATTTATTAAGTATAAAATATTTTAAAAGGGAAAAATTAAGTTTTGTATTTTTGAAAAGTCTCCTTAAGGTCAGAGAGCTTAGAGAGGAAGATTTTATATTTTTTTTGAATTTTATTTGATTTAATGGAATAATTTTAATGAAAACACATTTTTAGCTTTTAAAAAATTATTTTTAAACTTTGAAATTCAATATCTTTTTTTAGAAAGCCAGAAAAAATATTTTAATTGTTCCTAAGTGATTAGGAAGCAATTTAGAACATTTTAATGAGTTTTATTATTTTGGTGATTTTTAAAATTTTTTAATTATTTAAATATTCAAAAATAGGCTAAAAATGAAGTTTTTATTTTGAAATATCATTTTATTTTTATAAAATACCCCTGATCATAAAGAACTAAAAAAACTAAGTTTTATAAATTTTTGAATTATATTTTGAATTTTAAAAAATCATTTAAATGCCAAAAATGATGTTTATCTTTAAAAATCAAGTTAAGTTATCAAATGAACTCAAAATATTTTGAAATTTTTATGGTAGTTTCTCTAGATCACAAATAACAGTGGAGATTAAAAATCAAGTCATTCAAATGTTTATATCTTTCAAAATTAATTTCCTTAATGATTTCGAGCTTATGAAAATTAAGTACATTTTAAATGACTTGACCCATGAAATTATTTCCAAAAGCTCCTCTGGTCATGGTGGACCTTCCAATATTTTCTTGGAATTTTCTAACCAACATGCTAATTTTCATGATTATTTTAAGCAAATAATGCACATAAACTTGAAAAATGTGATCCTCTGTCTAGCGACCTCCTCTGACTTTGGAAAAATTAGAGAATGTTCTTCTTGACAGAGGCTACAATATGCCAAAAATTCAAGCTATGATGATAAGTCTACATGTATGGAGAATCAAAAGATTCAAATTAGTATTAATATGCATCACATAGACTTAAAATTATTTCTAGATTATTCTCCCTGTTCACTGAGCAAGAGGGTATTTTTATTTTATTTTTGTAATTTTTCTACACAAAGTTATGGATTTTTGAAGTTAAGGGAGTTTAAAAAAATGANCTATGGGTTCAATTTGGTGAGATTAGGTCATGTGACCAAAATTGGGGGTTTGACCTATACCAAAATTGGGCTAAAATCATGGGCCAATTAAGCTTGTATTTGGTCTAGTTTAACCATATAAAAAGTGAATTTGAGTTTATGATTGAAACTGGGGTCAAATGAGATCAAATTGATGGAAATTTGAGTTGAATTTGGGGAAATTTGGGTCTTGAAAGGGCAATTTGCGGGTTTTGATCAAAGATGGTCAAATTAGCCAAATTGGGTCATGTGATAGTTGAGGAAAATGAACTTGGGAATATTTGGGAGGTTTTGGGAATTTTTGGGATTTTTTTTAGAATTTTTGGAATTTTTGGGTAAGGAGGGGTAATTTGGTGATTTGGCCAATTTGGGGATGTCTGGTAATTTTGTGTTTTCAAGGTGTTTGAAATAATTTTTGAACAAGTTTGAGTATTTTGGCTAGATTTAGAGATTTTGGCCAAATTTGGGGTGCCAAGGTTATCTGGGTAATTTGGGGAATTCGGGGGCAATAGGGTAGGTTGGGTATCTTGGTAGAGTTGGATTGCCGACCACCATAAATAAGCCATGGACCAAGAGAAACCCCATTTTAGGTCCTCTATGTAGTGGTCTTAGCTAAACCCTAGCCTAGGGCTAATGGATTTAGGGAACCATCTACATGAGTCTCCCAAAAGTATCAAGGGACCAGAGCCTAGAAGTTCTGGGTTTAGGGTAATAAGTGATTGTGAGTGCAAACAAGTGCCTTTGCCCTAGACCAACACCCAGGGTCAACCCTAAGGTCTAGCAGTCCTAAGGGTGACTTATCTTGAGTTTTCTCCATAGTGGCCCCACCTACTAAGTGCTAGAGGTTAGGACCGATATGTGGAACTTCAAATTGAGTCGAGAAGAGTTTGAAATTTCTAATGGTGAGGGCTCCTTGTCTAGTTTTCTAAGAATAGTCATTAGGAAAGTCCTATGGTAGAACTTAGGCTACTAAAGAGGAAAAACTGAACCTCAACTAAAAGTGAAGTCAATATATGGACCCCCAATAGGTGTAGTGTGTTGGGCAAGCACACCGCGCGTATTAGCATTGACCGATGAGATTCACAAAAACCAATACAAACTCTTAAGTCCATAGACCCCGAACTATGCATAGAGTTGTGTGTATGTTTTTTTTTTATTTCTGCCGGGGATATTTGCAGGTGTACATTTTATCAAGTCAAGAAGTAGGGACTCTCGCTGGGGATCGGAGAGTGGATTTCGAGTTATGAAATTTTTAAGATTTCTAGAGGATGGGAATCAACACGCAAATGCTGACCCCGAGGTGGGAATTGAAATTTAAGCATCAATTTTGAAAAGAAAGGAAGAGTCATAATTTAGGTACCAACCTCAAAAGTTGAGAATCAGAATGTAGGTACTCATTTAAAAATGAGATTTGAAATTTAGGTATCAAATTCAGGTAGAGAATTGAAATTTAGGTATCGACCTCAAAAGATGAGAATAAGAATTTAGGTACTGATTCTAAAATGAGATTTGAAATTTAGGTATCAATCTCAGGGAGAGAGTCAAAATTTAGGTATAGACCTCAAAGGATGAGAATCAGAATTTTGGCGCTAATTCAAAAATGAGATTTAAAATTTAGGTATCGACCTCGAAAGGTGAGAACCAGAATTTAGGTACTGATTCAAAAATGAGATTTGAAATTTAGGTATCAATCTCAGGAGGAGAGTCGAAATTTAGGTTTTGACCTTGAAAGATGAGAATCAGATTTTAGGTACTGATTCAAAAATGAGATTTGAAATTTAGGTATCAATCTCAGGGAGAGAGTCAAAATTTAGGTATCGACCTCAAAAGATGAGAATCAGAATTTAGGTACTGATTCAAAAATGAGATTTGAAATTTAGGTATCAATCTCAAGGAGAGAGTCGAAATTTAGGTATCGACCTCCAAAGGTGAGAATCAGAATTTAGGTACTGACTAAAAAATGAGATTTGAAATTTAGGTATCAATCTCAGGGAGAGAATCAAAATTTAGGTATCGACCTCAAAAGATGAGAATCAGAATTTAGGTACTGATTCAAAAATAAGATTTAAAATTTAGGTATCAATCTCATAGAGAGAGTTAAAATTTAGTTATCGACCTCGAAAGATGAGAATCAGAATTTAGGTACTGATTTAAAAAATGAAATTTGAAATTTAGGTATCAATCTCAGGGAGAGAGTCCTAATTTAGGTATCGACCTCAAAAGATGAGAATCAGAATTTAGGTACTGATTCAAAAAATGACATTTGAAATTTAGGTATCAATTGTGAGAAGGGAGTCGAAATTTAGGTATCGACCTTGAAAGATGAGAATCAGAATTTAGGTACTGACTCGAAAATGTGAGAATTGAAATTTACAAAGAGCTTGTGGTGTTGAATTTGCAGAAGTGTGTCATGTGGAAATGTTGATTTTGTTGAAGAAGATTTGTAGAGCTTTGTGGTGTTTTGCGCAGAATGCAAAATTTTGCGGGGATGTAAAGAGAGTTAATGAAAATAAAGATGGTTGTATTGCGCACACAAAGAGTAAGAAACTCTAAAAATGAGAGAATCCCTCAATATATTTTTATCACTTTTAATTTTTTTTAATATGTCTTTAAAGTTTTAATTTTAATTAATTGATTTTAAAGAAATTTGTTTTGTTGTTTATTTATTGGTGATTATTTTTATTTAAATTTTATTTATTGTTAAAGATCTGTTGTTTTGTTCTTTGTTCATTGAAATTATGAACCAACGTGTGGTTCGTGGCTTTCATCCATCACACAAAAAGGCAACTAACAAAAAGATATATTCCTGAGAAAAATTTTCAATAATCTCCTTCAATAAAAAGATGTCACAGATTGAACATAGGCTAACGCCTCAAGAGATACAATATAAATAAATTCAGAACATCTCATGTTATGAATACATTGTAGGCTGAATATTTTAGATACATATCATGTTACTAAAAAAATGAACCCTCTGACCGTCTGTACTAGGTATGACGAGCTCCTGATCAAGCAGACCTTCTAAGTCATGCTCCAGGATAAAAGTTTCCTTTTCATGTACTTAGAGGTACAACCCTCTCATAGCTCGTAGGAGAGTAGCTCTTCGAGTTTCGGGTCGGGCTGAAATCCATATGGCATTTTGCTGTCATCCATCCTGCGGAAAGTCACAGACACCCTACGGTGTCGTACCCCTGGAATGCAATGTTTGGCAACGTCTGCACCGTTGCCTTTAAGAATGAGTACTGAACCGACTGGTAGAGAAATCTCCATAGCACCCCTGAATTCACTAGAGCTGACTATATCGATTTATTTCCCAAATAAAATATTGCTCTTGCTCATAAATGAAACCGTGCAGAAGGGCCTCACAAAATCATGATGATTAATGTGTGGAGGAATAAAATCACCCTCTTCATATATATTGATAATGAAACTATTGGGAATGCAGGTAGCAGGTAGAATATTCCATTTGATCATTCTTTTGATCATCCACTTTATCATTGGCGGTAGTGGATCTACTTGATCATGTCTGAGGATCCCAACAGGATTTTCCTGTCTGTCATTCGAGAAGTTATAACAACAGTCGCACTAGATGGTGATTCTTCCTTTTCCTCTCATCCATTTCTTTGGCTCAGAATATGTCCTTTCCATGAGAAGGCCCGCTCGACCTCTATCTTTAAAATCAAAGATACAGTCTATAATGCTTCTTTCATCACTTTCAAAAAAAAAAAACTCTGGTTTACAGCTCCAGGCCTTCCAGTATATTGATGAACTTTCCCTGAACTTCTTCATAAAACTCCAATTCTCTTTTCTTTACTTTACTTATCTTGTAGTATTCTATCATACTAGGGGTTGGCAGCTGTCACGGGCATTCCTATCTTCGAGCATTGGCAGGAACCCAAACTGGCGCTGGTTGATTTCGAGCATGAGACTCAGCCTCTAGCGGGATGTACGACCCTGGGCTCCATGGTACATATTGATCTATCCCCAATGGGACATATGGCTCATCCATCATAAAATAAGAAGTCTGAGACCCATTGGTGCTTGAAGTATACCCTTCCAATGTACTGAAATGCTGTAAATGTAGAACATGCAATATGTGAATTCTACAAACGCACCCGTGGCTGATGTCCCGACCGGTATTTCAACGTTGCACGTCGGGCAACCCTTGCACAAAACATCTGAAACTTAAAGTGTGTTTGACTCTGTCACAAACCCTGGTTCTTCATCCGTGGTGGGTAGTTTTGCAGAAGTTTCTTTCAGTTCTAGATCATAAATGTGCCCCTTAGGAATAAGGGTAAGCAAGTTGTTCATCTCTCTTTGAAGTCTGCATTCTTGTCGTAGAAAAGCTCTCTGCTTCTTGCGGTTGGCGTTCCTGCATTGCATCCTGTGAAGTGAAGTACTTGGCAGTTGTTTGTTAATCACGACTACTAGGCCTCCAGCTGGTGTAGCTACCATGAAGGGCAGGCGGCTGGGCCCTTCCATCGGATCTTGCTATGTTATCATATTCTTGCCTTTGCGTGATACATTATCTTTAGCGGTCACTTTCAGTAGTGAAGGCAGCCCCTCTTTCTTTTTGCAGCTGACTATGTCCATGAGAGGACCCTCGTAGTCCATGTCAACTTGGTTAAAATCCATGTTGAAGTCAATGGTACCACTTTGCAACGCCATCTCCTCATTTAGTGTGAGGCTCCAGCCATCCTGGAAAGCAAAGATCAGCCTCTGTCCCGACATTTTTCTGCAGACGACAAGAAAAACACCAATGGGCCGAAACTTTTCATGAACAAAAATAAAACAAAGTATTTATTAAAGTAAATTTTAATTTGTTTTGGTGAAATAAATTGTTTATTTTACGTATGAGTTTTGTTTAATTTAGTGGAACATTATACTCAAAAGTGTAAAGAAGAAAATTGAAGTTTAAAATTTCTTTCTCAAAATTTTCATTATATTGAGGTTAATTACAAAATTTGGACTCTGTCATAGACATTTGGCCACATAGATAACCCCAAAATAATCAAAGTTTCAAAGTTTCAAAGCAAGCAAAGGCAAGCGACGTTAGGTTGCGTAATAAGTTTTCAGATATCGTCCGTTTATTGGTAACATGGGTCTTTCGCCCTGGAAGTCCACTAACTGCTAGGCTCCTCCTATAGAAGACCTTTTCAACAACAAATGGTCCTTCCCAAGTTGGCTCAAATTTCCCACCTATCTTGCAACGTGCAAGAATAGGCCTTTTGAGCACAAGTATGAGGTCACCAACTTTGAATGTCCTTGGGTAGACCAATTTGTCACGAGCTTGTACCATCTTTGCCTGGTAAAGCTCCAAATGTTGTTATGCTTTTAGTCATTTTCCTTCGAGACTCTCTAGTTCTTCAAGTTAGAATTTTGTGCTTTCTTCCATTGTGAGTTGATTGACAACGGTGACTCTGAGAGATGGAGTCTAGATTTCTAGCGGTAGCACGACCTCAGACCCATACACGAGCATATAAGGTGTACACTGAGTGGGAGTCCTAAAAGTCGTCCGGTAGGCCCACAAAGCTTCTAATAGTTTGTTGTGCCAATCTCTTTTGTTTTCATTCAGTGTTTTCTTCAAAATCTGTACCAGTGTCTTGTTTAAAGCTTCTGCCAGACTATTTGTTCTGGGATAGTAAATCGTAGAGTATCTCCAATCTATCCCATATCTTTTGACGAAATTATTGATCTTTGTAATTCTGAAAGCTTTCCTATTGTCAAAAATTATTCTTCACGGTACGTTGAAACGGTAGAAGATTTAGCTTTTGAAAAATTGAAGGACGTGTTGTCCTGTAACCTTACGTACCGATATTGCCTCTGCCCATTTAGAGAAGTAATCTATAGCGGCAAGTATAATTCTGTGTCCTCTAGAAGATGGAGGGTCTATCAAACCTATTATGTCCGTGCCCCTACACTCGAATGGCCATGAGACCAGTTGGGTGTAGCACATTTGGAGGCTAGAGTAAGACCACCCTATGCACTTGGCATTGGTGATATTTTCTAGCTGTATCCATGCAATTGGACATCATTGCTGGCCAATAATACCCGAGTCATTTGCTCTTCATCTTCATTTTTGGCCCTGACTGGTGAGCGCCACACAATCCGACATGTACCTCTTTGACAATATTCTATGCTTCAGCTCTGCTCAAATACCGTAGCCACATCTGGTCGAGTGATCTTCTGTAGAGAACATTTCCCATAAGGGCATATGACATAGCCCTTCTTGTGATGTGGTGCGCCTCAGACTTGTTTTCTGGTAGCTTTCCAGTATGCAAATATTCTATTAATGGCTTGCACTAATCTTTTTTGATGTCTGCAACTGTATTTATTGTTTCTTCTTTTCCAAGCTTGTGTAGAGTGTCAAAGTGAATCCGAGACAAGACTCATCTTCCTTGCACTGTGACTTCAATGGAATCCTCTAGGGGACACGCCATTTCCTTAGCGAATTTTGCTAAAGCGTTGGCATGGGCATTATCTCCCCTAGGAATCCGGTAGAAAGTTACATCAGGAATTTACTCCAGGAGCTTCATCATTTACTGATGGTATTCTTTTAATCTTGGTTTCAAAATTGTGTATTAGCCGGCGACTTGCTGTATGACGAGTTGGGAGTCACCATAAATAACAATGTTTGTTATATCCATTGAGATTGTCATTTCCAATCTGGTGATTAGAGCTTCATATTCTGCTTCATTGTTGGTGCACGGATCTGTCAGGTGGTATGAGAACCTCAACATACCCTTATCTGGTGTGATAAATATCAAACCAATCCCTGCTTTTCCTGGTATAACTGTGCCTAATCCTTTGTCTTTTCTGGCTGATGAAGCGCCATCAAAGTACATCTCGCAGCGTTGCGTACTGGATAATTCATTTGTAGTATTTGCTTGTTTGGTAACTCATCATTGAATAAGGACCCAACTGGCAGTGGGTGTGCAGCGAGAAAGTCTGCTAATATTTGTCCCTTGATAGCATGAAGGGGCACAAAAGTTATTTCGGGTGTGCAGCAAGAAAATCTGCTAAAATCTGTCCCTTGATAGCACGGAGGGGTACAAAAGTAATATCAAGTTGCAATAAGATCATTGACCCTCTTACTAAACGTCCGGAGAGTGTTGGTCGGGTCATCAAATATTGCAATGGATTAACTTTCGAGATCAGGGTAATTTTATGAGAAAGAATGTAATGTCTAGGCTTTTGGGCTACGAAAATTAATGCCAGACAATGCTTCTCAATAGGTGGATACCTTATCTCCGTCGGTTTTAGGCAACGACTCAAGTAGTAGAGCGCATTTTCTTTACCCTCATTGACTTGGGCTAAGAGGGCTCCGAGATAGTCATTTAAAGCTGCAGTATAAAGTATCAACGGTTTCCCTGGCATAGGGGCTGCTAAGACAGGAGGTGTCATTAAATATTATTTAATGTCCTCAAAGGCTAGCTGGCGTTTCTCTTCCCAAATAAATTTGGTATCCTTTTTAATTAATGTCGAGAAAGGCTGACACCTACCTGAAAGATTAGAAATAAAGCATCTCAGATATGTCAACTTCCTTAAAAGGAACGTAGCTGTTTCAAGATTTTAGGGGGAGGCATTTCCAAGATAGCTTTAATCTTATCCAGGAACGTAGTTGTTTCAAGGTTTTAGGAGGAGGCATTTCCAAGATAGCTTTAATCTTATCCGAGTCGATCTGGATTCCCCAATGACGACAACAAATCCTTTAAATTTCCCGGAGGTAATGCTAAAGGCGCACTTTAAAGGATTCATTTTAAGGTCATATCATCGTAACCGTTCAAACACGATCCTCAAATCACACAAATGATCTATTTTCCATTTACTTTTGATGATCAAATCATCCACGTAGCATTCTACTTAGTTGTGAATGAGGTCATAAAAAATCTTCGTCATTGCATACTGATATGTTGCTCCGGCGTTCTTTAGGCCAAACGACATCATTGTGTAGTAGAAAATTCTAATCGGTGTTCTAAAGGCTGTTAGTGCTGCATCCTCTAGAGCCATCTTGATTTGGTTGTATCCCGACGATCCGTCCATAAAGGAGAAAATTTTATGTGTTGAAGCAATATCCACCATCATCTCCGGTATAGGTAGTGGAAATTCTTCTTTTGGACGTGCCTTGTTCAAATCTCTGAAGTCGACACAAACACGAATCTGTCCATTTTTCTTCTTAACAGGTACGATGTTGGCTAACCACGTGGGGTACTTTTCTTCTTTTACAAAGTTGGCAGCTATCAATTTCTTCACCTCGACGATGACTTGTTGTTTTATTTCGAGGCGCATTATCCTGGGAGCTTGTTTTACCAAGGTTATATTCTTGTACACCCCAAGTTTATGAACTGCAACCTTTGCTGATAGTCCTTAAATTTTATTGTAGCTCTATGCAAAGCAATCTTTGAATCCTGTTAAAAGTTTGATCAATTCTATAGATTCTTCGTCATTAAGTAGAGAACTTATAAATGTAGGTTGAGGTTGTTCTTCAGTCTCGAGGTTAATCTCTTTTAATTCATCAATAGTAGATTTAATTTCCTCCTCAAATTCTAGCGGAGCATCTTCTATTGGTTGATCAATAGAGTCATTCTCTAGATCGAGGCAATCCTCTTTTGACTCACCAATAACAACCATGCAAAATTCAGAATCATCGACTGGTCCGACTGTACCAAATTCAAGACCCTCTTTTGAGTTTGGAGTTCTACTTTTAGCATTCCATAGTTTTTCAAAAAGTTAAAATTTATCTTATGGCATTTTTTTGGTAAGTGTCCCTGTTGAATTAACTTTTGAAAACAAGGCAAGAAGTAACCAAAAGGTAATTCCATTAATTCACTAGAATCCTCATCCAAATTTACATGTTTTTCAAGCTCAGTAGAGGTAAAAGAACGGTAAAATTTGATCGGCTTTGAACCAACACTACAGACTTCCTTGACCTCTAAACTCTCCACCTTTTGAGGGAGAATCAGGTAAGGGTCATAGCATTCACATAGTGGTTTATCCGATCATACATTATTTCATATTCATTCTTTTATGTATCTTCTAGGGATATCTTGTACTAAGGTCTCTTCTGTCTTGTCATCATTATCTCATCTTCAGAACTGTCTTCCTCACCAGTGTTGATTGTTGGCCTTGTCCGTTTAATAGTTAAATTGATCCTTCCTCGTCCACGTCCCCGGCTCCAACCTCGGGTGCGTGAACTAAAAGGACTTTCACCATCTTGTTTAAAGGAGTGGTGGAAGATCGCTGAAGCGGAGTTCAATGGCCTCCTGTTTGTGATTCTTCCGAATTTTCATCTTTGTTTGTGATAACTTCACGAGAGAAGACAGTTTTCTTTGGAGGTGCGTAGTAGGCAGCATTTTCATGGATACCAACTTCATGTAGTAAAACGGCTGTAGGTCTCCCTTGATGTAATTTTCTTGACCATCTTTGCGGTATTTGATGCACTGGTGTAGGGATGATGGAACCATATTGTGCTCATAAATCCACGTTCGACCCAATAGAGCGTTAAAAGAGGTCTCGGCGTCAATGATATGAAATTTAGCGGTTGTCACGAGTTCTCCAACATTCATAAGTAATGTAATTGATCCGAGAGCTCTTTCTCTTTTTTGGTTGAATCCTTTTAACATCATCTTATCGATCGTAAGCTCTTGAGCTTCAATATCCAAATAGGCCAATGTCCGTAGGCCATCAAGTTAAGAGATGCTCCAAGATCCACTAATACTCTGGACAACACAAATCTGCTGATGTTGACGGAGATGTAGAGTAGACGGTTGTGGTAGGCGGTACTGAGCAGCAAGTCTTCATCTATGAAGGTTACCCCTGACTGTTCTTTCAATGAGCAAACTTCATCTGAGGATGTGCTGGCCAACTGAGCTAAGCAAATTTTTGGGTCAAACAAAGCTGTAACCAGAGACTCTCTCATCTCATTTGATAGGATCAGAGCGTCGTAGATGCTTAATCGGGCCAGAAACTTCCTAAGATGAGCTAGTACGTTGTAGTCTACCTTTATGATCCTCCGATTTTATCTTGATCATGTGGTTCTTCACTGGTGGAGGTGGGGGTATCTCTTCTCGAGTCATTATTTGTTTCCCTTTGTCTGTTGGAGCTATTCTTGGTGGTAACACTTTTCCACTCCTTAAGTTAACTTCTGTAATTTCTTCTTCTTGAGATATCATTGTTGAATCTTGCGGTGTCTTTTCCTCTCCGTTGAAAAGATCTAAGTTGATGGTAAGCGGTGTACCATGATGCTCGAGAATTGGCTCCTCATTATTGGTGCTGTCGTAAGCGGTATTTTTGATGTCTTCTTTGGACTTGACAACGAGTTTATCGAACTCAAGTATGATTTGAGGATCATTTTAGGGATTGAGATCAAAGCTAGATTGGTCATAATCAGTTACGTTATCACTAAAAATAGTTAAAATATAGCCGAAATTACCATCATTATATTCATAAGACCCCGGAGGGACAAAAAGATAATCATACAAGTAAAGGGTTCGAGGATTTTCTTCCCCGAATCTGAGACAACCAATCTAGTAAAGGCAGCCCCTATCCTACCCCCCTGTGCTATCAATCTTTGTAGTGACACTTTTCTTCTTCTTCTTTGTCCTTGACGATGACGGATCTCCTGAAAAACCTTCATCTGGGGCTTGATATGTTGCGGACTCTGAATGGAGGCTTACTTTGATGCACACTGGATTATGTTCAATATTTTCCTCGATGATCTGCTCTAGACCTCATTCCATCCTTGTTTGGTATTCATTGAAGCTTGTTTTGATGAATCCTGAATTTGATTGAGGACCCTCTTGAGTTCATCCCAAGTTGTACTCCATCCATCTATTCCGACATACGGATCAATTAGGGAGATTGGCTCAGCCGAAATCATGTTTATGGAACCTTTTTCAGGTTCTCTCAAATACTCTTTCGGGATTGTTATGTTCTCTTCCTTGAGGTTTCTCTCAAGCCAGCCTTTAAAGACGAAGCATTTTTCTATAGTGTGCCCAAGCAACCGGAGGTATGGGCAATAATTTGGTTCATTCTTCTTATCCACCTCTTCGAGCTTATTTAGATTTGGTTGTTCGAATTCTGGCTTCTTCATCAGACTCCTGAATATTTTAGGTATAGCTTCATCCTTGAAAGAATACACAATTTTCTGTCACTCTGACAGGGATATTTATTTATCCCCTGTCCGCAGTCATCCCTCTTGAGGCGGCCGCTGGTTGAATTGATTATTCTATTTCTGAGAGTACTGTGACAAAGACTGGCGATGCTCTTCTGCATATATCTTTGTCGGCTGCTTTTCTTTGTCGACGGTCGCTAATACTCCTAATTTCTTCTCGAACACTCTGGTCACCTTAGCCTTTTCATGTGGCTCCTTGTGCTTTATTTCTTCTTGAAGACTGCTAGCTTTACTGAGCAGCTTCTCGAAGGATTTGATGGTGATTCCCTTAAGCATGAAAGCTACTGTCCCATGAATGCACTTGAGTAGAATTTCAATTGCATGATGTTCCTGTAGCTGAGGTTCACATTTCATGCTAGGCTTTTGTTTATCCACCTCAAAATGTAGTCCACCAAAGTTTTGCTAGGCTTTTGCTTTTCCATCATGAGCTCTCCAATAGACACATGATGTTGCGTCCCGACAAATCTTTTCACAAACAACTGCTCTAATTCAGAAAATGTTTTAACTGACGCGTTGAGCAAGCTAGCGTACTAGTTGAAAGCAATTTCATGCTAGGCTTTTGTTTATCCACCTCAAAATGTAGTCCACCAAAGTTTTGCTAGGCTTTTGCTTTTCCATCATGAGCTCTCCAATAGACACATGATGTTGCGTCCCGACAAATCTTTTCACAAACAACTGCTCTAATTCAGAAAATGTTTTAACTGACGCGTTGAGCAAGCTAGCGTACTAGTTGAAAGCAATTCCTTACAAGTTGATAACAAATTGCTGGCAGAGTAGAGCTTCATTATTTCTTGTGTTGCCACTGCTAGCTCGGAAGTGTGCTATATGCTGTTTGGGATTTCCAATCCCATCAAATATTTTGAAGTTTGGGGCCACAAAACCCTTGGGGAAACACACGACATAGAACTCCTCCGGGTAAGGTCTACCCTTCAAAATTGATGCACCGCCCTTAGATTGGGCTAAGACGTTCTGCACTTGTTCAACCATTTGCTTGAACTCATTTTCTGGCATGACACTTGATGGAGAATCTTTCTTCGATTGCTCATCTTTGTTAGTTGAAGTAGCCTCTCTTCTTTCATCTATAATGTGTATGATTTCTGGCTGATTAATCTCTAGAGAAGCCAATTGCGGTGCTTGTGATTGCCTCTGAATGGTGGCCATGGCGGGCATAGCTGCAGTCATTTCTTCTATTCTTTTCTCCAGTAGACTGACTTGCTCATCCCTTAGGAAGATAACCCTGCGCAGCTCATCTACGGTGTTCTCTTTGGTGTGAGGTTGAGCCTTGCACGCAGATGTGGTGGCTCTAGTTTTGATCACATGGACATCCATGAAATCCTCCTCCAAGTAACCATTGTAATCAAAATTTTCTCCGACGCTATCAACGGAAACTCTGTGTTCTCGAGCTAACTCGAAAATCTTGATCCTGAGTTTCTCAACTTTCTCTTCAATTATCGATTCCTTGATCACTTTAAGAACTGGAGGACCCTGATGGACATCCTTTATTTGTTCCTCCATCTCGCTGGCTATTGTCGCGACAATGTCAAGTATTTCAGATCCTAGTTTTACTTCCTGTCCTGCAGGCTCACTGGACTATATCGGTGTGGCGACCTTGGGTGCCCATACCTTTTTCTATTTTGACGATGATGTCTGAGAAGGAAGCGTCTTAGTAGAACCATCGGTATGTCTAAGGAAAGTATGCTCCTCGTAGTGTAGACCGGCTACAGTGCCAGGTAATTGTCTTGTCATTGTCTTTGGGATTGTAGGAAAGTCTCCATAATGGGTGATGAGTAAGATCTTTGGACCCAGTCTCGACTCAACCGATTGACGACCTGCAATCCTGGGGGTAGTATAATCAGTAGTGATCACTGCGGTATCAACTCTGTTCCTCAAACAAAACCAAACAGGGATGCGGGTAGGTGGCACTCCTGCTGTCTTGTTGGACTATCTGGAGGACTTGATGCCCTTCAAAATTTCCTTCTTCATGTGAGGAAAAATTGCATCTCCCACTCGTTTAAGCAAATCACTAACCGAACATCCCTCTTTGGTAGCAAGCCTTTTGAAGATAGCACTAACTCGAGTGATAGGAGTGAGCTTCTTTCTCTCCTCACCGTGTCCATGAAGTGACGATAATGCGGCATCGATCCTTCAGATACTCTCATATACCTCGGTATCTGTCGGAGGATGGAATATACTTCCTCGCAGAAGTGGATAAATTTTCTTTAACACTTCTTCAACTTGATGAAGCTCCTCCTCAACCAGTGTCTCCTTGGGAGTCTAGGCTTTAATGACCCTCTGAACTTTTCTGTTATGGTTCCTCCTTTGAGTTTGGGACAGTGGTGCAACCCTTGAACTTGATCCGATTTCAAACACGGGTGGTGGGACAGTTAATCTCTCAGTCAGATTCTCAATAATCATCACTTCTTTCCTCTTAGCAGCAGCGAGGCTAGTAGGTTTGGCGGGTGCCTCGACGGCAGTAGTTTTAGACTTCTTGTAGGGAGGGAAGTCTTGAAGGCATTTTAGGTTGAATTATGCAGACGACTCCTGTATTTCTGGAGCGGCGATCTTCATTACAACAAACGGGGCTTTCCCGAGGATTACCTTGAGATCTTCAAATCCAGCTCCAAATTTGATGATAGAAGAGAGGTTACGGGCTTCGTGACTCGTCGGCAGGTTGCAGGAAAAGATCAACGTTGGTTAGGCCATTGTAGTAGGCTTTAAAACAGAAAGTTTCAGGGTTAACTATATGGTCAAAAACTTCATAATTTTTAGTGCAAGCACTGAAAGTAGAGGTTGATCTGTAGACCGGGTGAGTCTTAATTTATGGGTATTTTAAAATCTTGTTATTTTTAAAAAAGTGTAAAATTTAATTAATATAAGAAAATTTCAAAGTGCGCGCAACACAACATGATTTGGTTTAATTTGCAAAATAGCAATTCAAATTTGGAAGGGGAATGTGAAGTATTTTAGGACCCAGTGCGAGACCCATTTAGTGGCAAAAAATGCCCAGGTGGAATTAGTCCACCGACACACATATTGGGGGGTCCGACCCCACATGAAAATTTAAAGAGTCCTTAATGGCCTTCTGAACCCCTCTGTTTGATGATGGTTGAACAGCTGGTCCTGAGTCCAAAGAGTTGATCGTACTTTCCCAAGATAGAAATGAGTAAAGTATGCCAACAGAAGAAGGGTAATTTGGTTCAAGAGGGACATGAACACATTACCGATGTGTGAAGATAATATTTCTTAATTTGTATGGAGAGAAAAACTTGTCCCCAGTAGAGTCGCCAGAAGCTGTTGGTGCTATTTTGTGTTTGGGAGGGAGTTGCCCGTAAGAAGCTGTCGGTCACCAAAATTGAAATCCCGTTGCTCGCTTCGGAAGGATGTTTTAATTTTCATATATATATTTAGTTTTAGAAAAATATGAAATCAAACTGACCTCATAATTTTTATATTTCAAATGAAAGAGTGCTGTACCTCAAATCCTGTATTTATCCCAAAGGATAAAGCCAAGACTTGAGGATGAGACTCGATTAAATAAACTAAGGATCACATGACGTCCGTTTGGTCTACGAAACCTTTGTATTTGCTGACAAGTTCCCCTATTTAATATAAAGAATTAAATAAGATTTATATTAAGCTGGGTTCAGACACCTTCCTATAAGGGCAAGCCCATATAGTTAATTACATCTTAAATGACCAAAGTCACCTAAGAAATATAAGGGAAAGCCCCTATAGTTAATTACATCCTAAATGACCAAAGTCACTTAAGAAGACTCGTATTTAATATAAAAGATTAAATAGGGTTTATATTAAGCTGGGTTCGGACATGCTTCATATAAGGGTGCCCCTATAGTTAATTACATCTTAAATGACCAAAGTCACCTAAGAAGACTCTCGATAAAAATAAAAAAAATATTATCTTCAAGGAATTTCAAAGGGTAGGACTTTTCAATGAGATCCGACGTAGAGGTATGAAAGGGGATTGGTTCAAATTTGTATCTTTTTATTGTAGAATCCAAAGGAGGAAGAACTAGGGGATGTCATGGATCCAGAGGAGAACCCCGGTGACTTCCCAAGCTATCCTAATGTTTGACTTCAATTTTGAGGAAAAAAAATTAAAGTGTTTCATCCTGCCAATTTTATTAGTTAGGGCTTACATTCGTGTGAAACGATCACACAATAGCCTTGAAGATGTGAGAGTTTAGGTCGTGACAAACGACAACCTCAGAATCCTAAGACGAGTTACGCCTTATATTGTATAACAGGGCTATACGAAGTCCTAAATATAAGGTGAGGATTTACGTTGCATAAGCAAACAACCTCGAAGTCCTATTTTTTTGTTGTTTAATTCTAAGAAAAGAAGATTGGTTTAGCTGGGGAAGACAAGTTTTGCTCTTGAAGATGGCTGTGCTGTCCACCGTACTAGTTCCAAGCTCCTTTCCGCAATGAGTTTGAGTTTTCTAGTGTATCAAGTTATAATGTCAAATCAGGTGGCCCTGTGGTTGAAGTTCTTTAAATTTTATGGGGGCATGTTAAAGTTGATTAGAGTGACACCGATTAGGATCCTACGGTTCCCTCGTTCCGACACCACTATTTTCTATTGGATTCACTTNTCACTTAGTCCAAATGAATTTACTAAACTCAACTTAATGAGTTCCACAATTTCATTTAGACCGTGGGAAGCCTCGTTAGCAACCGTAGGTTACCTCCTCCGTGGGATTCCCGATCATCCAAATAGAGACGTCTTAATTTAGTAGAAGTTGTAGTTTTATGTGATGTTTGTGATTAAATTTTGAGTTGTTTTATATTTTGCATGTTCAGTTGTGGTTTTGTATGATGTTTGTGATTAAATTTTGAGTTGTTTTATATTTTGAATGTTGTAGCGTTGTAGTTTTGTGTGATGTTTGTGATTAAATTTTGAGTTGTTTTATATTTTGAATGTTGTAGATTGTAGTTTTGTGTATATTTTGAATGTTGTGGCGGTGAATTTTATCTTGGTTGATTTTTAATTTTGGTTTTGGGATATTTTGAATGTTGTGGCGGTGAATTTTATCTTGGTTGATTTTAGTTTTGGTTTTGGTTTTATTTTGAATGTTGTGGCGGTGAATTTTATCTTGGTTGATTTTAGTTTTGGTTTTGGTTTTGTGCCTACCCTGATAGGTTTAATTTTCATGCAGCATGCAAGTGTTCAAGTATAAAAGTACAAATGAAAGTACAAGAAAGACAACGCTGAAAATTGTAAAAGCGTACCTGGTGAGTCTTCTCTTTCCACCACCTGAAACTCAAAAGGCATGTTAAGGCAGTTTATATTAAACAGGGAAGTAAATTTTTGACGACCTTCCTAACCCTAGGTCATATCTTGGTGGGTCCCTATTTGATCAATTAAGGATGATTTTATCAAGTGAAATATATTAAGTTTAGTAGATCTCTGAGGTATCCAACAGATCAAGAGAAAAAAGCAGGTCCGTGCTGCTTTCTCACTGCCTGGTGGAAAGTCTTGAGTTCTTTTAAACTTATTATGTTGCTTAATAATTCATCCTGTAAGTACCATTGATGCTCGATGAACATTGATGTCTCAATTATCCTAAGAATGGGGTAGTTATCACTTATGATTCAATTTAATAATTATGTGGGTGAAGACCCTTAAAGAGGCAAGTTAGTGTTATTGGAACACTTAGCCAAATTTTGAAAGAGGCAAGTTAGTGTTGTTGGAACACTTAGCCAAATTTTGGTCCTAATTGTGCTTGTAGTATTTGAAAGACGTTCTAATTTTCAATAATATTTACTTTTCTAATCCTTATTTAAATGAAACTTGATTTAGTTTAAGTCACTACTAAGCCCTTAAGACCTAGGTGAATGTCTTAATTAGTTTTGAAGAGGTTAGGCTTTAGGTGGTCATGATTCATGATTTTAATTTTTTTTAACATTAAAATAGGGGTATTAAATTGATTAATTATTGACTTTAAAAGTCATACCCCTAAGCCCTAGGTTCATTTTATTTTAATAAACTTCCAAATTTTAATTATTTAGAAATTTATTAACTTATCTTTTTTTAATTAAGAAGGTGAGGTTGGTTTCTACCAATTAAGCCCTTGTGTTTTAAACATCCAAATTAAGATCAGAGGTTACCCATTTCCCTCCTTGAATTAAGCCTAAATGTTAATTTAGGCTAAGTTTCCAAAATTACAAATTTGCTCCTAAGGCTCTAACACTTTATAATTTGTCAAATTCAATTCAAATAACTTTAAAATTTTTATCCTACCTCATTCATGGGTCAATTAAGACATCAGACAAGAAAATGTGATTTTATCAAAATTTAATTTATTTATGTAATTATTTTCATGCAAAATATAGAAGAAAATTCCTAACTTGACCAAGGTAAATCCTAATTTATTGGAAATTTTACTGGAGGTAGGCTTAGACCACAGAAGCCTTTTGACCAAATTTTGTGATTTGCTGAATTTTATTTAAATTTTAAAAATTATTTTAAATTCTGGGGTATTTATTAAGTATAAAATATTTTAAATGGGGAAAATTAAGTTTTGTATTTTTGAAAAGTCTCCCTGAGGTCAGAGAACTCAGAGAGGAAGATTTCATTTTTTTTTAATTTTTATTTGATTTAATGGAATAATTTTAGTGAAAACTCATTTTTAGCCTTTTAAAAATTATTTTTAAAGTTTGAAATTCAATATCTTTATTTAGAAAACCAGGAAAAACATTCTAATTGTTCCTAAGTGATTAGGAAGCAATTTAGAACATTTCTATGAGTTGTATTATTTTGGTGATTTTTAGGGATTTTTAATTATTTAAATATTAAAAAATAGGTTAAAAATGAAGTTTTTTATTTTTAAATATCATTTTATTTTTATAAAATACCCCTGATCATAGAGAACTCAAAAAATCAAGTTTTATAAATTTTTGAGTTATATTTTGATTTTTAAAAAATCTTTTAAATGCCGAAAATGATGTTTTCTAACCAACATGCTTATAGCAGTGGAGATTAAAAATCAAGTCATTTAAATGTTTATATCTTTCAAAATTAATTTCCTTAATGATTTTGAGCTTATGAAAATTAAGTACATTTTAAATGACTTAACCCATGAAATTATTTCCAAAAGCTCATCTGGTCATGGTGGACCTTCCAAAATTTTTTTAAAATTTTCTAACCAACATGCTAATTTCCATGATTATTTTAAGCAAATAATGCACATAAACTTGAAAAATGTGATCCTCTGTCTAGGGACCTCCTCTAACTTTGGAAAAATTAGAGAATGTTCTTCTTGACAGAGGCTACAAGATGCCAAAAATTCAAGCTATGATGATAAGTCTACATGCATGGAAAATCAAAAGATTCAAATCAGTATTAATATGCATCACATAGACTTAAAATTATTTCTACACTATTCTCCTCTATTCATTGAACAAGAGGGTATTTTTATTTTATTTTTGTGATTTTTCTACACAAAGTTATGAATTTTTGAAGTTAAGGGAGTTTAAATAAATCAAAAAAGCCCTATTTTTCTACTTATCAATGCGGCGCCCCGTCAACCTACGATGGCTCCAAAGCTCCAAGCGGTGCGCTCCCATTTGATGACGTCGTCCATGCCAGCAGCCACGCTTCCCACTGATCAATACATCTTGGTCGTCCATTCGGTACACACTTGATCAAACGGCTCCCCGTCATCGTCCCCGATAGAATGATCCCGTGACCGTCCTCACTAAAGCCCTAGGATCTCAGCCTAGACTCAACCAAATTGCTTTGGGTTTGATCCTATAGACTCGTCTAAGTGAGGAGAACACATCCATACGGTGATCATGCAATTAAATTAAGCCTAATTAAAAGGAGAATCGAAATAGGCTCGGGAGGGAGAGAAGTTTTATACCTTTGCTCTGAGAAGTGAAGCTTCAATCAGAGGGTCTTGGCACGTTCGTTAGGGTCCAAGGAGGCTAGGGATTAAGCCTCTTGCTATGGTGCAAGGCATAGGTATGAATTTGATCATGGTCGGATTTTGGTGTTGGTCTAGAGCTATGGTAGAGGCTCTGTGGAAGGGGGATATTTTTGGGCTTTGGCTTCTTTCACTATTGTGAAGGTGTGGGTGGATTTAATTTGCGTTTGGTGGAGTGTGGAAGCCTAATGAACTCTGTCTTGGTTTCCGACAATATTTCGAGCTCAAAATTGAACTCCGGTAGTGGAAATTGGTGAGGAAAAATAGTTGGAATGCACTGAGGAGATCTTAGGGAAGCTCTGTGGTTAATTTGGAGAGGTCTCTTTAAGAAATTTTTAGCAATTAGTTCAACGATGATGGAGGTGGCCTTTTATAAAAATGGGGATATGGTGGGTGTCATGGCCAATTAGGAGGTGTAATGTGGTGCTTAGGTGGAGGGCAGAGGAGCTCTATAATTCAATTTGGCCGAGCTGGCCTCTAGGTTTGGTTTGGATGAAACTCCATGGGGGTGGCTCTCGATTTGGCCATTTTCCAGCCACTAGGCTGGCCGGCTGGCCAGGGGGAGGTGGCTAGGTGCTCAGGGCATCCAGAGGAATCTATCAAAATAATTTAATGCAAATGTGTTTTGATTTGACAAGGATATCTTAAGCATGTGTATTTTTGGGAATAAGATCCCTTAATTTGGGGGACCATTGGTCCATGGCTTAGTTTAGGTTGTTAGATGGGTTTTGGCTCAGTCTTAGAGGTCATTTAATGGCTGAGGTATAGTTAATTTGGTTGCTTTAGGGTGGTGGGGTCACATTTAGTGCATGGGTTCAATGTGGGTTCAAGTGATGAAAGTTTTGGTTTGGGCTAGTTTAGCCATGTCAAATGACTCAATTGATTGATCAACATTGTGTATATTATTTTCATGAAGACTTTTGGTGAAGGGTTGAAGTGATTTTGAGTTCAATTGAAGGGTCAATTTGAGGGAATTTTGAATTCTAATCAATTTGGTTATGTTGGGCTTGACTTGGGTCTAGCTTGGGCTAGCCTTGAGCTAACTCCAAATTGATTGTTGTAAATGGTCAAGAGGTACCAATGAAGAGTTTTCAACATGAATTGGATGCCAATTTAGAGGTTAAGGCAATCAATTGGGTGAATTTTGGGGACTTAGCCAATTTGGGGCTAAATTTAGGAATTTTGGATTTAGGCCAAAATGAAATGGATTTGAGGCTTCACCAAGGCTAATTGATGGTTGAATTTGATGTGTAGGAATTTTATAAAGATTTTACAACATTAATTGGGGTCAATTGAGTAGGCTATGGGTTCAATTTGGTGAGATTAGGTCATGTGACCAAAATTGGGGGTTTGACCTATACCAAAATTGGCTCAAATCATGGGCCAATTAAGCTTGTATTTGGTCTAATTTGACCATATCAAAAGTGAATTAAGGTTTAGGATTGAAATTGGGGTCAATTGAGATCAAATTGATGGACATTTGAGTTGAATTTGGGGAAATTTGGATCTTGAAAGGGCAATTTGAGGGTTTTGATCAAAGATGATCAAATTGGACAAATTTGGTCATGTGATAGTTGAGGAAAATGAAATTGGGAATATTTGGGAGGTTTTGGGAATTTTTGGGATTTTTTTGTAATTTTTGGAATTTTGGGGTAAGGAGGGGTATTTTGGTAATTTGATCAATTTGGGGATTTTGGGTAATTTGGTTGTTTTCAGGGTGTTTGAAATGATTTTTGAACAAGTTTGGGTATTTTGGCTAGATTTAGAGATTTTGGCCAAATTTGGGGTCACAAGGGTATCTGGGTAGTTTGGAGAATTTGGGGGCAATAGGGTAGGTTGGGTATCTTGATAGAGTTGGATTGCCAACCACCATAAATAAGCTATGAACCAATAGAAACCCCATTTTGGGTTATCTATCTAGTGGTCGTAGCTAAACCCTAGCCTAGGGCTAATGGGTTTAGGGAACCATCTCCAGGAGTCTCCCAAAAGTATCAAGGGACCAAAGCCTAGAAGTTCTGGGTTTAGGGTATTGAGTGATTGTGAGTACAAAATAGTACGTTAGCCCTAGGACAACACCCAGGATCAACCTTAAGGTTCAACAGTCCTAAGGGTGGCTCATCTTGAGTTTCCCTCATAGTGACCCCACCTACTAAGTGCTAGAGGTTAGGACCAATATGTGGAACTTCAAATTGAGTAGAGAAGAGTTTAAAATTTCTAATGGTGAGAGCTCCTTGTCTAATCTTCTAAGAATTGTCAATAGGAAAGTCCTATGGCTAAACCTTTGGATACTAAAGAGGAAAAGCTAAACCTCAACCAAAAGTGAGGTCAACAACTATAAAGTTACCTGAGGAGTGGAGGAAGAGTATTTTGGCCCCCTTTTTTTAAGAATAAGGGGGATGCACAAGAGGGTGCATATTCTAAAGGAATTAAGTTCATGTGTCATACTTAGAAATTATTGGAGAGGGTAATTGAACATAGGTTAAGACGTATTACAAAGATTTCTCATAATCTATTTGGATTTATGTCTGACAGGTTTACTATGAAAGCTATACATTTATTGAGAGGTTTGATGGAGAAGTTCAGAGATAATAAGTAGAATGATTTTTATTGATTTAGAAAAATCTTAGGATAAGATTCCAAGAGATCCTTTGGAGAGTTCATGAGAAAAATGGTATTGAAATGCCTTATATTCAATTCATTAAAGATATGTATACAAGAGCGGTTACGTTTGTTCGAACAGAAAGAGGATTGACCAAATATTTTCATAATTCTTTTGGTTTACATAAGGGATCGACTTTAAGCCCATATCTTTTTGCTGTAGTTTTGGATGGTCTTATTGAACACTTACAAGAGGATGTAGTATGTTGTATGCTTTTTGTTGATGATTTCTTTCTCGTTGATAAGATGAGGGAAAAAGCTCAGGAAAAACTTGAATTATTGACCACCTTGGAGCCTAAAGGCATTCCTTTGAGTAGAACTAAAACTGAATACATGGAATATAATTTTAGTAGTAGTAGCTCTAGTGACAAAAATGTAACTATGGGTGATCAAATTATTAAAAGGTGTGAACACTTTAGATAGCTCAGTTCTATTGTTCAAAGTGATGGTGATATTGATGGGGATGCTATTAGTATTGTTTAAAGTGCTGGTGATATTGGTTGGGATGTTATTAGTAGAATTCAAGTTGGTTGGTTGAAGTGGAGGAATATTTCGAGCTTATTGTGTGATATAAAAGTACCAATTAGACTGAAAGGGAAATTTTATAAGATGGTGGTGGGACCTGCAATGCTCTACGGTGCTAAATGTTGGCCTTTAAAAGAGAAGCATTAAATTAAGTTAAGTGTTGCCGAGATGAGAATGATTTTGTGGATGAGTGGCTTTACACTTAGAGACAAAATGCAGAATGAATTTATCTGTGATAGGGTTGGTGTAGCTCCAGTGACAAAAAAAAATTAGAGAGATTCGTCTTAGATGGTTTGGTCACATTAAACGTCGACCATCTGAAGATTCGATTAGAAGAATAGATGTTTTAGATTTGACTTATGCTAAGAAAGGCAGGGGCGGATCTAGGAAGACTTAGACTTATTGTATAAAAAATGATCTTAATTTATTAGAATTAAACAAAAAAAAGATGGGACTTCGCAAAGATTGTTTCCCACAAAGAGTATATTCTAAGCTAAACCCCCATAATATTGAACCATTTCCTATTAGTAAGCATGTTAATGATAATGCTTATGCTCTTAGTTTACCCCAACATCTCATTATTTGGTCTACATTTAATGTGTCTGATCTTTATGTGTATCATCCACCTAATGAAGGAGTATCTCAAATTTCTAAACTCGAGTTGAGTTCTTCAGAAGCGAAGGATAACTGATGCAGCTCTCGTTGGAACTAGACACTTCTTTCAAAAACTTACATTTTTAATTTCCTATAACTCTATATTTACTACTTTAGTATTTTCATTATGTATTTGCTTAAGGGCCACTTAGTACTTTATAGTTTATTAATTACATGTTGTTAGGAGTGTGGCCCCCCACAACTTTAATTAGTTACAGGGATTTCTCCTCCTTGTCTGCTATATAGGAGTGGAGAGGCAAGTAGAATGGATAATATGCTTCCATAGTTTTTTGCATTACATAAATTTCACTTGGTTCCCTTTTCTTCATGTTGTTGTTGTTTTTTTTATTATTTATTATTATTATTATTATTTTAATTTTATTTTGCTTGCTCTGAATTTTTTTAGCATATTTTTGTTTAGAAGATTTGGTTTTTGATATTTGCAAATATGATAGGCTGGAAAACATTTTTGTGCATCTTCTTTTTCCATTTTGCTGAATTTTTTTGGTGCATTTTATATTTGTAGGATTTGGGGTTGGATAAATGCTAGTATAAAAGATTTTGATTGATTACTCTTTATAACAATAGTCATGGAAATGGGTTTGAACTGTAAATAAA
>JXCR01126028.1:0-16084 GCA_002079205.1 Phalaenopsis hybrid cultivar | reverse complement strand
TTATCAACTGTATACCTTCATATTCTAAGTGGAGTTAAAACAAGTAATCAACCAACTATACCGAAACAAGAAATCAACCCCACAAGAAGTAAATAGCAGGTTACTTTGAAAGAATTAGCAGAACCATGAGTCATTCTATAGATCATTTCATGATTCTCCGAACTCAAATAACTAAATAAAACTACAAAAGAATCGAGAATTACATTCCGATGAATGTCTAAATGTGTATCATGTGTTCCACAATAATTTAATATTTTTCAAAACCATCAACTACAAAATTGTCCAAAAAAGGAAGTCATTCTTGAATCTTTCCATATAACTCTCATGAATCTCAATAAATGTATAGCTTCCATGGTAAACTTGCCCAGCATAAAACGATATTGATTATGAGAAATCTTTGTAATACGACTTAACCTATGTTCAATTACCCTTTCCCATAATTTTAAAGAATGACAGATCAACCTAATTCCTCTATAATTTGCATGCTCTTGTGCATTCCCTTTATTCTTAAAAATGGAGACCAAAATTCGCTTCCTCCACTTCTCAGGCATCTTTTTAGTTTTTAAAATATTATTAAAGAGTTTAATCCAAGAAACTCCCAAATCTTCTAAATATTTCCACACATCAATAGGGATATCATCATGTCCTACAGACTTTCCATCCTTAGTTTTCTTTAAAGCCTCCTCAACTCCTATTTTACTAATGCGATGGTAAACAATTTACGAGAAAAATATATATGATCAATAAATTATGTTTTGTAAAGGCACTTGAATCAAATGTTCTTGCAAAACAAAATAACTTCTATAGTGTTTAAAAATTTATCTATTTTGATCTATTACAATTTTGAGTTGTAACCATGCTGAAGTCGGAATATTTTTTAGATATTTTGTCATAAAAGTTCTTTTTGTCGAAGTTCCAAGAGGAAAGCCAAATCTTGTATTTTAATATCACCAGGAGAAACTGCTCCTGCAACTTCCACAAGCAGACAAGAAATATGATCAATATTAAGTTGCTAATAATAAATTAAAGCCACCAAATTTTCCCATCAGCACATAATTTAATGCTATTTTTATCTCGTCATAGCGGATAAGTTATAATGACGCAGGCTAATACCTTGCAATAATATTATATAAAAACGTAATATTTTATGATAAATAGTATTTCTAATACCTTCATCTTTCTTAGTCAAATGAATTTATTGAAAGTAATGACGATAACTCAATTAGGCATTTATATAACTATAACATATTCAGATTAAAATTATTTTAGCGTTTCTCAATCTAAATTTAAAGGATTACAATCTTTGATAGGGTTGTGTTCAATTTTGAGTTTTTTTTATAAAATTTGAATTGAACACAAGTAAAGTTTAAATCAAGCTTTCGGGTTGTGTATAAGCTTGAGCATGATTATAAATTTCAAGCTTGAGCATGGCTCAAGCTCTAATTGAGCTTTGTGTTTTTGCTTGAGCATAGTGCATGCTTGAGTTTTGTTGTTGTTCGTTTCATATAGTAATATTCGTGTCATTATCAGACCAATTAATGAGTAAATTATCGAGCTATGTGAGTTCTATCCAAACAACTTTGTTGAGCAAATTAAATTTTATGCTATCATTTTATTTATTTTCTAACTAAATAAGACTTATCAAAAAAATAATGAGTAATATTGATGAGCTATTTGTTTTCTAATAAATACATATGCAATTAATTGAAATTGTCTTCCCATTAAAATATTAAAATAATTAAACTCATACCGTGCATTTTGAGATACAAGGAATGCGTCTAGACCAATATACCATCCATCAATTTTAAGAGGATTTTGTTTGTTTGCTTAATTAAGTTGATTGAGTTAAGATGTGTGGACTTCAATTAATGTTATTTTAGTTATTTACTAATGAGTGGGTTGATTACAACTCAATTAGGATTGAATTGACAAAAGGTTTAATTGGATTTGGATTAGATTTTTGGTTATGATTAAGTTGGCTTTCAAATTATTTTAAATACTTGGTGGGTATTCAAGTTTTACATCCTCTATATGATTTTAATGTTTTTTAAAGCACGTTTAATTTTTTAATTTGAATAAAAATTAAAGTAAAAAAGAGAAATGTGTCGTAAAAATTTTATTTGATTACATTTAATAAAAATTAGTATCCATTAATTAATTAAATTTTAAAATTCTTATGATATCTAATATTATTATTTAATAAAAGTTTAAAATATCAATTAAATTCAAAAAAATATTTTATTACCCAACTAGCAACTTAACAAAGCTTTCCAGAGTGTTGTTTTATTTTTTAAGGTAATTAAAGTAGCTCTAAGTGAAGTTCTATTAATATGAAAGATTGTAGAGACTTGTTAAATGTCTATGTTATTTTTCAAGACAATTATTTACTGAAAGGATGAATTAGTGTCCCTAAGGATTAGCTTCCTATGTTAAATTGAATTGGACCCAGCTACCTAATTAATTTTGTTGGTTGGTAATAAATAATTGGCTGGTGCTAAAAAAGACTGTTGAGAACTCTACATTAATTTTATTTTACTTTCAATTGCTTAATTAAGGCATAGTTTAGTTGTATTTGGTTCTAATGAGATTAGGTCTATTGGCCAATAGTTATTCTAAAGACCAATTGGAATGGTTTAATGTAAAGTATGGGGTCTCTAATTTTAAACTTAAACTTAAGGACAAAGTGATGACAATTAATTTTAATCAAGTGATTCATTTGATTGGAGCTTTTGGGATATATTTTTGCTCAACTAGATTAGACATAGATTAAACTATCAATTTAGCTTGTACATGGCCAATCTAACCTAGTTAAGCCTAGGTTAATAGGTTTTCTAAGTCAATTTAGTTATAATTTGAATTAAATAAAGTATTGGGCTTAAATTAAGCTAACCTAAGTTGTTTATTCAAACATAAAAAATTAATCCGTGTTTTTGAAAACTTAATATGGTTTAAGGTCTTACATAAAGATTAAGACTACTCCATATAAGGCTTAAAGTCNTTGAATAAAGTATTGGGCTTAAATTAAGCTAACCTAAGTTGTTTATTCAAACATAAAAAATTAATCCGTGTTATTGACAACTTAATATGGTTTAAGGTCTTACATAAAGATTGAGACTACTCCATATAAGGCTTAAAGTCATATAATCTACCTCTAGGCTATGTTAAATTTTGTGTCTAAGTTTATATTCAATTAAGTTGATTAACAGTCAACCTACCTTGACATTTGTTTATCTCAAATGATTTTTGGGACGAATAATTAACATATAATTGCAAAAGCATAATTTTAATAATTTCAGTTGATTAGGATTTATACAAATAAAGTTATCTAGGAAACTAAATAAAAATAAAATCTATTAAATCTATCAAAACATACTAGGACAATCTAGTTGTGTGTCTAATCATCCTGCGATTTGTTAGGGGAAAAATAGCTTATACAANATCTACCTCTAGGCTATGTTAAATCTTGGGTCTAAGTTCATATTCTGTTAAGTTGATTAACGATCAACCTACATTGACATTAGTTTATTCCAAATGATTTTTGAGATGAATAATTAAAATATACTTCATTACATACTAGTCTAACATGGGTTAATTTGAGACCATTTAATGATTGGATTTTAGTATTTATGATGTAATTGAAATCATTTTGACAACTAGTTTAGTTTGATTGTAAATTTTTTATAAGGGTTCATTTGATTTATAATTATTTAAGAAACTAGAATTTGGAACCAATTCAAGGGCTAGTTTATGATCTGTGANTTCTCAAATGATTTAAAAGGCTAACTCAATATGATAAACTAAGAACATGGCCAATTTAAATTTAATAAAAAATTGATGTTGATGTATGATCAAAGCAATCACTTTTTTCAATGCATGAATTAAAATGAACAAATTATTTGTTAAATAAAGAAAGAATAATCCCTTTCTTATGATAAATGAAAAATTTATCTCCCAAATTTAGTTTCAAGGGAATGTAAATGGTCATAGTCCCTTAATAAAGATAAAATGGGATTAGTTTGTCTTGTGTTAATAGTTAAAGAGGGAGTAATATTTCTTCTTGAAAGGGGAAGTTTTTAATAATGGTGATAAAAAAGTAAACCTTATCTTAATAAAGATAGTCTTCAAGAAAAAAAATTGATTTCGAAAGATAAATTAGCAAAAATTAGAATAGCTGAATGGAACATTTTGGTGATCAAAACTCTAGAATTCTCTAGCTTACAAACTATCTCAAATGAAAAGATACATATTGTATTTTTAAATTTATCATATGTATTCCAATTTTTATTAAAACAAGACTTAATTGTATTATTAATCTTACTAATGAAGGATGGATCATATTAAGCTACCGAGATTTAAAGTCGATTAGATGATTTTAGCGTTAGGCCTGGTTGATTGATCCATCAAGGTTGGAGCCATTGTGTGTGGACATTGTCGTGAATTGATAATGGACTTCATTGACCATTAATTATATTTCCGCCAATTACTAAATAAATATAACACGATGTAAACTTTTGGACAACAAACTCAAAAGAATTATATAATGAAATATAAGATTAGCTTAACTTAAAAAAAATTCAAAGACCAAAAAAGGTTGTTATAAAATGAAACTGTAGATTTTCATATTTTGATTGAATTATTTTGAGAAATTATTTGTTTCAAGTTCAAAAAGGNTAAGGAGGTTGATTTTTATTTATTTAGAAAAAGCTTACGATAAGGTTCCAAGAGATATCCTTTGGAGAGTTCATGAGAAAAATGGTATTAAAATGCCTTATATTCAATTTATTAAAGATATGTATATGAAAGTGGTTACGTGTGTTCTAACAGAAAGAGGATTGACGAAATATTTTTATAATTCTGTTGGTTTACATAGGGGATCAACTTTAAGCCCATATCTTTTTGCTTTAGTTTTGGATGGTCTTATTGAACACTTACAAGAGGATGTACTATGTTGTATGCTTTTTGTTGATGATTTCCTTCTCGTTGACAAGATGAGGGAAAAAGCTCAGAAAAAACATGAATTATTGAGGTCTACCTTGGAGCCTGAAGGCATTCCTTTGAGTAGAACTAAAATTGAATACATGGAATGTAATTTTAGTAGTAGTAGCTCTAGTGACAAAAATGTAACTATGGGTGATCAAATTATTAAAAGGTGTGAACACTTTAGATAGCTCAGTTCTATTGTTCAAAGTGATGGTGATATTGATGGGGATGCTATTAGTATTGTTCAAAGTGCTTGTGATATTGATTGGGATGTTATTAGTAGAATTCAAGTTGGTTGGTTGAAGTGGAGGAATACTTCGAGCTTATTGTGTGATATAAAAGTACCGATCAGACTGAAAGGAAAATTTTATAAGATGGTGGTGGGACCTGCAATGCTCTATGGTGCTAAATGTTGGCCTTTAAAAGAGAAGCATAAAATTAATTTAAGTGTTGCCGAGATGAGAATGATTTTGTGGATAAGTGGCTTTAAACTTAGAGACAAAATGCGGAATGAATTTATCTGTGATAGGGTTGGTGTAGCTCCAGTGACAGAAAAAATTAGAGAGATTCGTCTTAGATGGTTTGGTCACATTAAACGTCTACCATCTGATGATTCAATTAGAAGAGTAGATGTTTTAGATTCGACTTATGCTAAGAAAGGCAGGGGCGGATCTAGGAAGACTTAGACTTATTGTATAAAAAATGATCTTAATTTATTAGAATTAAACAAAAAAATGATGGGACTTCGCAAAGATTTTTTCCCACAAAGAGTATATTCTAAGCTAAACCCCCATAATATTGAACCATTTCCTATTAGTAAGCATGTTAATGATAATGCTTATGCTCTTAGTTTACCCCAACATCTCATTATTTGGTCTACATTTAATGTGTCTGATCTTTATGTGTATCATCCACCTAATGAAGGAGTATCTCAAATTTCTAAACTCGAGTTGAGTTCTTCAGAAGCGAAGGATAACTGATGCAGCTCTCGTTGGAACTAGACACTTCTTTCAAAAACTTACATTTTTAATTTCCTATAACTCTATATTTACNGTCTGATCTTTATGTGTATCATCCACCTAATGAAGGAGTATCTCAGATTTCTAAACTCGAGTTGAGTTCTTCAGAAGCGAAGGATAACTGATGCAGCTCTTGTTGGAACTAGACACTTCTTTCAAAAACTTACATTTTATTTTCCTATAACTCTATATTTACTACTTTAGTATTTTCATTATGTATTTTCTTAAGGGCCACTTAGTACTTTATAGTTTATTAATTACATGTTGTTAGGAGTGTGGCCCCCCACAACTTTAATTAGTTACAGGGATTTCTCCTCCTTGTCTGCTATATAGGAGTGGAGAGGCAAGTAGAATGGATAATATGCTTCCATAGTTTTTTGCATTACATAAATTTCACTTGGTTCCCTTTTCTTCATGTTGTTGTTGTTTTTTTTATTATTTATTATTATTTTTTTTTTTTAATTTTATTTTGCTTGCTCTGAATTTTTTTAGCATATTTTTGTAAAAGATTTTGATTGATTACTCTTTATAACATTAGTGTTATCTCAGTANTGCATTACATAAATTTCACTTGGTTCCCTTTTCTTCATGTTGTTGTTGTTTTTTTTATTATTTATTATTATTATTATTATTTTAATTTTATTTTGCTTGCTCTGAATTTTTTTAGCATATTTTTGTTTAGAAGATTTGGTTTTTGATATTTGCAAATATGATAGGCTGGAAAACATTTTTGTGCATCTTCTTTTTCCATTTTGCTGAATTTTTTTGGTGCATTTTATATTTGTAGGATTTGGGGTTGGATAAATGCTAGTATAAAAGATTTTGATTGATTACTCTTTATAACAATAGTCATGGAAATGGGTTTGAACTGTAAATAAAATTTGAACATGAAAGTAATTATGGCTTGCATACATAAATTTTGATATTCAAAGTTGATATGCAGATTAAAATTATCATTTTTTATTTTTTTCACATAATTTATGAGCTAGAGGAAAGGGATTTTATATGATATAATGGTGGTTATATAGTGTTACGTCAAACGTATAAATTCCATATTTTTTGAAGCTTAGTTTCTTTGGTAATTGTTTTACTTGTAATTGTGTATGACTCTATGTATAGTTGTTGCCTAATTTTAAATTGTACTTATAAGATTTATGTAATTTCTCACAAAAACATTATTGTTACTTTGTCACAGGAGATAAATTTGAGTCAATCTTCAAGCTTTAAGCATCAGACATCCTAAAATTTATTGTAACGGTAATTTAGAATGTATGGTGTTCACCACTAAAAAAGGTGAGAACCGTAAAAAAGGGATTTTATAAATGTCCAAGAAATCATTCAGAGCATGCCCACAAATAGTTTAAATGGACTGACAAATGGATGACAGAGCTTTTGAAAGAGTGTCGATTGAGGAGATGGTGAAGGAAAAAGAACATGATGACTTAAAGCTCCTCATAAAAATTAATACTTCTTGTGCCATTTCAGTTTTGATATATTTGGTTTATTGTGAAATATGAACAATGTAATTTTGGATTTGGTGTCTTTTGGGTATTATGAAATATGAACGAAATGTTCATATGTTGTTTTTTAGTTAATTTATGTATCTTTTTGTGGGTCTATGTGTGAGAAAACTGAACTTCTTTAGTTTATCTTTATTATAAAATATATTCACTTCAGATGTGTCAATGAGAAGTTGAAATAAGCACGGAATAGTTGAGTTTCTAATCATATAATATTTATATAAATGATGAGCTTTTCATAAATGGATCTTGTCTTAGTATTTTGATGTCAAGCACAGTTGCCACTACCATTGCAGGTTATCACATTCCACTTTAAGAAGTTCCCAAATCTTAATATTTTAATGAAACAGTTGAAAAACCAAACTTAGGCTTTAGGAATGTAAATACAAAGCAATCGGTTGGGATAAGAGTCGGTTCAATCGCATAAAAATTGGTCGTAGCAGCTAATTAATCTTTTACTTGTAGATAATCTTTCCTTATCAACTATATACCTTCATATTCTAACTGGAGTTAAAACAAGTAATCAACCAACTATACCGAAACAAGAAATCAACANTGTAATTTCTCACAAAAACATTATTGTTACTTTGTCACAGGAGATAAATTTGAGTCAATCTTCAAGCTTTAAATGCATCAGACTTCGTAAAATTTATTGTAACGGTAATTTAGAATGTATGGTGTTCACCACTAAAAAAGGTGGAACCGTGGAAAGAGATTTTATAAATGTCCAAGAAATCATTCAGAGCCTGACCACAAATAATATAAATGGACTGACAAATGGATGACAGAACGTTTGAAAGAGCGTCGATTGAGGAGATGGTGAAGAAAAAACATCATGATGACTTAAAGCTCCTTATAAAAATTAATATTTCTTGTGCCATTTCAGTTTTGATATATTTGATGTATTGTGAAATATGAACAATGTAATTTTGGATTTGGTGTCTTTAGGGTATTATGAAATATGAACGAAATGTTCATATGTTGTTTTTTTAGTTAATTTTTGTATCTTTTTGTGGGTCTATGTGTGACAAAACTGAACTTCTTTAGTTTAACTTTATTATAAAATATATCCACTTCAAATGTGTCAATGAGAAGTTGAAATAAACACGGAATGGTTGAGTTTCTAAACATATAATATTATATAAATGATGAGCTTTTCATTAATGGATCTTGTCTTAGTATTTTGATGTCAAGCGCAGTTGCCACTACCATTGCAGGTTATCACATTCCACTTTAAGAAGTTACCAAATCTTAATATTTTAATGAAACAGTTGAAAAACCAAACTTCGGCTTTAGGAATGTAAATACAAAGCAATCGGGTGAGATAAGAGTCGGTTCAATCACATAAAAATTGGTCGTCGCAGCTAATTAATCTTTTACTTGTAGATAATCTTTCCTTATCAACTATATACCTAATACCTTCATATTCTAACTGGAGTTAAAACAAGTAATCAACCAACTATACGGAAACAAGAAATCAACCCCAGAAGAAGTAAATAGCAGGTTCCTTTGAAAGAATTAGCAGAACCATGAGTCATTCTATAGATCATTTCATGATTCTCCGAACTCAAATAACTAAATAAAACTAAAAAAAGAATCGAGAATTACATTCCGATGAATGTTTCAAAACCATCAACTACAAAATTATCCAAAAAAGGAATTCATTCTTGAATCTTTCCATATAACTCTCATGAATCTCAATAAATGTATAGCTTCCATGGTAAACTTGCCCAGCATAAAACCATATTGATTATGAGAAATCTTTGTAATACGACTTAACCTATGTTCAATTACCTTCTCCTATAATTTTAAAGAATGACACATCAACCTAATTCCTCTATAATTTGCAAGCTCTTGTGCATTCCCTTTATTCTTAAGAATGGAGACCAAAATTCTCTTCCTCCACTCCTCAGGCATCTTTTTACTTTTTAAAATATTATTAAAGAGTTTAATAACCCAAGAAACTCCCAAATCTCCNAATTTGCAAGCTCTTGTGCATTCCCTTTATTCTTAAGAATGGAGACCAAAATTCTCTTCCTCCACTCCTCAGACATCTTTTTACTTTTTAAAATATTATTATAGAGTTTAATAACCCAAGAAACTCCCAAATCTCTTAAATATTTCACACTTCATTTGGGATATCATCAGATTCTACAGACTTTCCATCCTTAGTTTTCTTTAAAGCCTCCTCAACTTCTATTTTACTAATGCGAAGGTAAAAAATTTACGAGAAAGATAATATATGATCAATAAATTATGTTTTGTAAAGGCAATTGAATCAAATGTTCTTGCAAAACAAAATAACTTCTATAGTGTATTAAAATTTATCTATTTTGATCTATTACAATATTGAGTTGTAACCATGCTGAAGTCGGAATACTTTTTAGATATTTTGTCATAAAAGTTCTTTTTGTCGAAGTTCCAAGAGGAAAGCCAAATCTTGTATTTTAATATCACCAGGAGAAACTGCTCTTGCAACTTCCACAAGCAGACAAGAAATATGATCAATATTAAGTTGCTAATAATAAATTAAGGCCGCCAAATTTTCCCATCAACNTATATAGTTTGTCATAAAAGTTCTTTTTGTCGAAGTTCCAAGAGGAAAGCCAAATCTTGTATTTTAATATCAGCAGGAGAAACTGCTCTTGCAACCTCCACAAGCAGACAAGAAATATAATCAATATTAAGTTGCTAATAATAAATTAAGGCCGCCAAATTTTCCCATCAATGCATAATTTAATACTATTTTTATCTCATCATAGCGGATAAGTTATAATAACGCAGGCTAATACCTTGCAATAATATTATAAAAAAACATAGTATTTTATGATAAATAGTATTTCTAATACCTTCATCTTTCTTAGTCAAATGAATTTATTGAAAGTAACGAGGATAGCTCAATTAGGCATTTATATAATTATAAAATATTCAGATTAAAATTATTTTAGCGTTTCACAATCTAAATTTAAAGGATTACAATCTTTGATAGAAATGTGATGGTAAATGGAGCACTTACTAGAAACGAGCAGGTTGTGTTCAATTTTGAGTTTTTTTATTTTTAAAATTTGAATTTAAGTCAAGTAAAGTTTAAATCAAGCTTTCGGGTTGTGTATAAGCTTGAGCGTGCTTATAAATTTCAAGCTTGCTTGAGCATGGCTCAAGCCNTTTCACAATCTAAATTTAAAGGATTACAATCTTTGATAGAAATGTGACGGTAAATGGAGCACTTACTAGAAATGAGCAGGTTGTGTTCAATTTTGAGTTTTTTTATTTATAAAATTTGAATTTTAGTCAAGTAAAGTTTAAATCAAGCTTTCGGGTTGTGTATAAGTTTGAGCGTGCTTATTAAATTTCAAGCTTGAGCATGGCTCAAGCTCTAATTGAGCTTTGTGTTTTTGCTTGAGCATAGTGCATGTTTGAGTTTTGTTGTTGTTCGTTTCATACAATAATAATCGANGCCCTAATTGAGCTTTGTGTTTTTGCTTGAGCATAGTGCATGTTTGAGTTTTGTTGTTGTTCGTTTCATACAGTAATAATCGAGTCATTATCAGACCAATTATTGAGTAAATTATCGAGCTATGTAAGTTCTATCCAAACAACTTTTGTTGAGCAAATTAAAATTTATGCTATCATTTTATTTATTTTCTAACCAAATAAGACTTATAAAAAAAAAATAATGAGTAATATTGATGAGCTATTTGTTTTCTAATCAAAAGATTTTATCGAGCTTATAAATGAGTTACTTGTTAATATGATAAAAATATAAATGCCTTAAATAAATGAATAAGCTATAAAATGAAAAATTATAATAAAAATATAAATGCCTTAAATAAATGAACAACTAAACAAATAAGTTTTTATCTTGTTTTAGGNTTATTGAGTAAATTATCGAGCTATGTAAGTTCTATCCAAACAACTTTTGTTGAGCAAATTAAAATTTATGCTGTCATTTTATTTATTTTCTAACCAAATAAGACTTATCAAAAAAATAATGAGTAATATTGATGAGCTATTTGTTTTCTAATCAAAAGATTTTAACGAGCTTATAAATGAGTTACTTGTTAATATGATAAAAATAAATGAGCATTCAAATGAATAAAAATATAAATGCCTTAAATAAATGAACACCTTAATTTGTATGAGACTGCTAACCCTTCAAACAACTTCCTTCTCAATAAATACATATGCAATTAATTGAAATTGTCTTCACATTAAAATATTAAAATAGTTAAACTCATACCGTGCACCTATTATGTGCATTTTGAGATACAAGGAATGCGTCTAGACCAATATACCATTCATCAAGTTTAAGAGGATTTTGTTTATTTAATTGAGTTGACTGAGTTAAGATTAATGTTATTTTAGTTATTTACTAATGAGTAGATTGATTACAACTCAATTAGGATTGAATTGACACAAGGTTTAATTGGATTAGGATTAGATTCTTGGTTATGGTTAAGTTGGCTTTCAAATTATTTTAAATACTTGGTGGGCATTCAAGTTTTACATCCTCTATATGATTTTCATGTTTTTTAAAGCATATTTAATTCTTTAATTTTAATAAAAAATTAAAGTAAAAAATAGAAATGTTTTGTACAGTTTGCGAAAATTTTATTTGATTACATTTTTAAATAAAAATTAGTATCCATTAATTAATTGAATTTTAAAATTCTTACGATATCTAATATTATTATTTAATAAAAGTTTAAAATATCAATTAAATTAAAAAAATATTTTATTACCCAACTAGCAACTTAACAAATCTTTCTAGAGTATTGGNTTTAATAAAAAATTAAAGTAAAAAATAGAAATGTTTTGTACAGTTTGCGAAAATTTTATTTGATTACATTTTAAAATAAAAATTAGTATCCATTAATTAATTGAATTTTAAAATTCTTACAATATCTAATATTATTATTTAATAAAAGTTTAAAATATCAATTAAATTAAAAAAATATTTTGTTACCCAACTAGCAACTTAACAAATCTTTCTAGAGTGTTGCTTTTTTTTTTTAAGATAATTTAAGTAGTTCTAAGTGAAGTTCTATTAATATGAAAGATTGTGGAGGCTTGTTAAATGTCTATGTTATTTTCCAAGACAATTATTTACTAAAAGGATGAATTAGTGTCCCTAAGGATTAGCTTCCTATGTTAAATTGAATTGGACCCAACTACCTAATTAATTATGTTGGTTGGTAATAAATAATTGGTTGGTGCTAAAAAAGACTGTTCAAAACTCTACTTTAATTTTATTTTACTTTCAATTGCTTAATTAAGGCATAGTTTAGTTGTATTTGGTTCTAATGAGATTAGTTCTATTGGCCAATAGTTATTCTAAAGACCAATTGGAATAGTTTAATGTCAAGTATGGGGTCTCTAATTTTAAACTCATGGACAAAGTGATGACAATTAATTTTAATTTAGTGATTGATTTGATTGGAGCTTTAGGATATATTTTTGCTCAACAAGATTAGACTTAGATTAAACTATCAATTTAGCTTGTACATGGCCAATCTAACCTAGTTAAGCCTAGGTTAATAGGTTTTCTAAGTCAATTTAGTTATAATTTGAATTGAATAAAGTATTGGACTTAAATTAAGCTAACCTAAGTTGTTTATTCAAACATATAAAATTAATCTGTGTTATTAACAATTTAATATGGTTTAAGGTCTTACATAAAGATCGAGACTACCTCATATAAGGCTTAAAGTCATATAATCTACCTCTAGGCTATGTTAAATTTTGGGTCTAAGTTCATATTCGATTAAGTTGATTAACAGTCAACCTACCTTGACATTTGTTTATCTCAAATGATTTTTGAGACGAATAATTAACATATAATTGCAAAAGCATAATTTTAATAAGATCAGTTGACTAGGGTTTATACAAATAAAGTTATCTATGAAACTAAATAAAAATAAAATCTATTAAATCTATCAAAACATACTAGGATAATCTAGTTGTGTGTCTAATCATCCTATGATTTGTTAGGGGAAGAATAGCTCATACAGATTCCATCTTAGAATCTATTACAACAAACTGAGAATTCTCAAATGATTTAAAAGGCTAACTCAATATGATAAACTAAGAACATGGCCAATTTAAATTTAATAAAAAACTGAGGTTGATGTATGATCAAAGCAATCACTTTTTTCAATGCATGGGTTAAAATGAACAAATTATTTGTTAAATAAAGAAAGAATAATCCCTTTCTTATGATAAATAAAAAAATTTATCTCCCAAATGTAGTTCAAGGGGATATAAATGGTCATAGTCCCTTAATAAAAATAAAATGGGATTAGTTTGTCTTCTGTTAATAGTTAAAGAGGGAATAATATTTCTTCTTGAAAGGGGAAGTTTTTAATAATGGTGATAAAAACATTAAACCTTACCTTAATAGAGATGGTCTTCAAGAAAAAAATTTGATTGTGAAAGATAAATTAGCAAAAATTAGAATAGTTGAATGGAACATTTTGGTGATCAAAACATTAGAATTCTCTAGCTTATAAACTATATCAAATGAAAATATACATATTGTATTTTTAAATTTATCATATGTATTCCAATTTTTATTAAAACAAGACTTAATTATATTTTTTATCTTACTATTGAAGGATGGATCATGATAAGCTACGGAGATTTAAAGTCGATTAGATGATTTTAGTGTTAGGCCTGGTTGATTGATCCATCAAGGTTGGAGCCATTGTGTGTGGACATTGTCGTGAATCGATAATGGACTTCATTGACCATTAATTATATTTCCTCCAATTACTAAATAAATATAACACGCTGTAAACTTTGGGACAACAAATTCAAGAGAATTATATAATGAAATATAAGATTAGCTTAACTTAGAAAAAATTCAAAGACCAAAAAAGGTTGTTATAAAATGAAACTGTAGATTTTCTTATTTTGATTGAATTTTTTTTTCTTTTAGAGAAATTATTTTTTTCAAGTTCAAAAAGTAAAGAGTTGTTGTTGTCATATAAATTATAGAATGTTTAAACTTTTATTGGATGAATCATGCAAAACTAAACCAATTCAGTTGGATAACACCATGTAGCTACTAGTGAGTAGAGTTGTTTAAATAAGCAATACCTATGATATGTTTCCAAATAATGTGGTTTTCAATAGCAATGTCTACGCTATATTTCTCTAATATCATCACCTCTCCTATAAATAAAAAAAAAGATGGGTTTGGAGCATCTACTTCATTACATATTAGTCTAAAATGGGTTGATTTGAGACCATTTAATGATTGAATTTTAGTATTTACAATGTAATTGAAATCATTTTCACGACTAGTTTAGTTTGATTGTAAATATTTTTTATAAGGGTTCAATTGATTTAAAATTATTTAAGAAACTAGAATTTGGAACCAATTCGATAGCTAGTTTTATGATTTGTGCTTTGTGTAAAAATCATGTGTAATAAAATAATTTATTTTTTAAATATAAAAAGTTACTAATATCATACATATTTGATATTTTTTTTTATCTTTCAATGTAATGTTATGCTATAAAGTATTGGTCAAATACTTTTCAATTTCAACATACAAGAATCTCATTTTCACCTATAATTTATTTCTTACTCTGTAATGGATATGTAAATATTTATCATGCAAAAACTTTTATTCTTATTAATCCTTGGAAAAAATAAAATAGATAAATAATGATGCTATATTTTTTCTTTAATAATAAAGCATAAGTTATACTTGATTTCAAATTAGATTCATCGCTTGGAAATACAATTTTTAGCACTTTACCCTTCCAAAAGAAATTTTCGGCAAGATTTTGCTAATGCCAGTTAACATAGGCTTCATTATTAATTATTCTAAATTTATTTCTTTGTTACTATATAATTGATTTGTATTCCATAACCCAAAATTATCAAAACAAAATGTTGACTGAAAGAGTGATTAGAACATCTTATGCTAAATAATAAAAAGACATTGGTGAGAAAATTATCAATAATATATAACTTTTATTTAATTAAACAACAACAACAACAATAACAACAACTACAACAACAACTGCAACAAAAAAAGCCTATTCACANTTTATTTAATTAAACAACAACAACAACAATAACAACAACTACAACAACAACTGCAACAAAAAAAGCCTATTCTCTACTAAGCAAGGTTGGCTATATTCATCATCTTTCTCTTATTCAACTAAACTTTTACATAAATTTCCCATTGAGTTGAAATGTAAGCATTCACACAAATAATTGAACTACCCGACCATTAAGTGGTTGCACAGGCCTTGCATTCTTTGCATGACCCTACATAATGAGAAATTGTGCTTGTTAATAGATTACAAGCAAAATTATAAAAAAATAACTACTTTTTTTTTAGTTTTTTTGGCATTTTGAGAAAGNATTAAGTGGTTGCACAGGCCTTGCATTCTTTGCATAACCCTACATAATGAGAAATTGTGCTTGTTAATAGATTGCAAGCAAAATTATAAAAAAATAACTACTTTTTTTTTAGTTTTTTTTGGCATTTTGAGAAAGCTTACAGCTATTGCAGCATCCTTTAGCAAATTCAGCTGCTCTATAGAT
>JXCR01126027.1:0-20474 GCA_002079205.1 Phalaenopsis hybrid cultivar | reverse complement strand
TTCATGTGGCCGACCCCACGTAGTGGGATTAAGGCTTTATTGTTGTTGTTGTTGTTGTTGTTTGGCTAGCGCAGTGCGGCAGTGTTCCCTTAAACGTACCCTATAAGTTGGGACGTCGGCTTGATCCCACGTTCAGGGTTTCGTTCATTTCACTATTACTTGGTTGCCCCCCGCTTTGTTTCCATTTGAACACTCGCTGCTTAGGGTTCTCCTCTTCTATTGATTTTCTTCATTCTCTGACAACTATGGCGAGGGATTTTCGTCCTTTGGTTCATTTTCTCTCTTTCATTCTCTGATATCTTCTAGTAGTCGTGATGGTAAGACAAAATAAAATGATTTGTCTGTTATGTGGGACAGAAATGTGAAGTTAATATTTTGTGATCTCTATCCAAAGAACGTGAAATCGAAAAATAGAACAACCATATATTTTAATCAGAAAGGATAACAAAAGATTATAAAAAAATCAACGAAAGTGCTAAAAGAAAATATGATAGAATGCATTTAAAACAAATGAGATCAATTTTAAAAAAAGATTGAAAAATAAGTAAAGAGCTAAAGTGAGGATTCATGGCCATGGAATGGGGTCCGATAAAGCGAACCATTGATGTTTCGGAAGAATGATGGGTTGAGAGATTGGAGCTAAATATATATTAGATGTGTAGTGCTTTCAAATTTTTTTTTTTATGTCAATTTCAATTACTTCTATGTATCAAATATCAATTAATTTGTAGGTATTCTCAACTACCATAAAGTTCGAGTTTAGTGACATTGGCCATGAGAAGTTGAACGTAATGTTAGGTGGAGCAAACTGCTGACTCAAATGAAGGTTCCAATCTTAACCTAAATGAAGTTGAATCTACTAGTCGTTCCATACGTTCTAGAGTCAAAAAAAAAAAGAAGAAAAAAATTGATATTGCTTTCATTAGAAATCTAATTTCACAATTGGTTGCATCATGCACCAATGAGTCTAGCACATCACATGCAACATCTATTCAACAGGTTATAAAAATACTGGCAATACCGGAATTAACCTAAACCACGATGCATGACACAATTTTATTACTAACTTAAAAAAATGTTACAATGAAGACTTAAAATAACGAAAGACAACACACAAAGTAAAAACACAATAAAAAGGATTATTAACTAATGACTTGACAAAGAAGACACAACCGCTTGATGAGGAGGGATTCCGGCGAGGTGAGGCTGGATTAGTGGCTGCAATGAAGGCCGGAGAGGTTGATGATGACGTCGCTTCATTTTGGAAGCTAGAGTTTGTAACTTTTGGCAGTCGTAAGTTGATAAGAACTGGTACCATGTTTCCCATTTTATCTTCATATTTTATTGTTCTTCTCTTCGACCATCCAGATCACGTCGTATTTAACCACCCACTGAATTTCCTCTTCGATATCCATAAGCCTCCATTGAAGACGACGAAGCTCTCGTTGTATTTCGTCCCGAGTAGGCTCGGGCATGATCTCCTTGGCAGCATATTTGATGATTTGGGATCTATTAAAGGAAAAAAAAAAGTAACAGAAGAAAAGAAAAATAAATGAAAGAATGAAAAAAAAATTTGGGTGGTGGATTAGGTTGGAGCGGATGCTAGAAACCCTAAGACGGGACCAGGGTTGAGTTAGCTCTGATACCAAATGATACCGGAGTTAACTCGGATCACAACACAAGACACAAATTTGTTACTAATTGAAAATAAGGTTACAACAAAGACTCTAAATAACGAAATACAACACATAAAGTAAAAGCATAAAACAAAGGATTACAATTAATGATTTAATAAAGAAGACAATCGCTTGATGAGAAGGGAGTCTGGCGAGGGGGGATGGATTGGCGGCTACGATGAAGGATGGAGAGGTGGGGTTATTGTGGAAGAAGTACGACAGTAGATTGACAATAATAACGGCATCGAACCGCAGCTGGAGAGGTGCAAAAAGGTAGTCGGAGGCTGGATTGGCGGCGACAATGAAGGTCGGAGAGGTGGGGCTGTTGTGAAAGTAGGACAACAGGTTGGCGATAGTAACAGCGTCGAACCGCAACTGGAGACAAGAACATCATCGGAGGTTGGACTGGCGGCTGCGGTGAAGGCCAGAGGTGGGTTGTGGTGGAAGAAGTAGGACAGCATGTTGGTGATTGTAGCGGCGCCGAACCGCAGCTGGAGAGAAGCAGGAACGTCGTCAGAAGCTAGATTGGTGGCTGCGGTGAAGGTCAAAGAGGTGGGGCTGGTGTGGAAAAAGAAAGTCAACAGGTTGGCGATAGTAACAACGTCGAACCACAGCAGGAGAGAAGCAGGGGGCGCTGTAAGGGCTGGCCAGAAGGTGTGGCTTGCAGAGAAGGTGCAGGAGGAGGTGCCCGGTGGAGCTAGAAGGAGGGTAGCAGTAGAAGGGGGGTTGTGGTGGCTAGATTCTGAAATGACAGCAAAGAAAAGGAAGTATGGTAAGATAAAATGCCTTGGCGGGGTCGAGATACGACAGGAGCACCAGTCGAACCTTTGGAGACGATCATCACATCGGACGATGGATAGCTGTAGCACTACCTCGACGTCGTAAATAACCCTCGAAAGGAAAATACCAATGCTAAAACCTGAATTCAGATATAACAAATAAGACCCCTTAACTTTAAGCACATCATCCTCTATTTATAATGATGCTAGGACTTTAAGCAATACCTAAAATAAGAAAAAAGAATCAAATCAGGATTTCAAATTTAGTAAAGAGGAATAAAATATTCAGAAATTATTATTTGAAAATTTAGTTTAGAAAAGTGATTTTAATGAAAATTTAGATTTAGGAAAGAGAAATAAAAAAATTAAGAAATTTTGATTTGTAAAGGCTTAAATTTGGAAGTTAGGTAGTCAACACCAGCGTAAATGTTAGTCGATAGAAATTTTGATTTTTCGAAAAGTCATGACATGAATTCTTTTGATCATTACATAAATGTTAAGGCGTCGCCTGAAAACAATGTGTTGTATGGTCTGAATACAGTGAAAAGTGTGCAAGAGACGCTACACCAACACCCAGGTGTAGTGTCAAATAAACAAGGGTTTTTATATGACGGATGGATGCGAGTAAAGAAGTTAGACCACAAAACTAATATTATGATAAAATANACTACCTCGACGTCGTAAATAACCCTCGAAAGGAAAATACCAATGCTAAAACCTGAATTCAGATATAACAAATAAGACCCCTTAACTTTAAGCACATCATCCTCTATTTATAATGATGCTAGGACTTTAAGCAATACCTAAAATAAGAAAAAAGAATCAAATCAGGATTTCAAATTTAGTAAAGAGGAATAAAATATTCAGAAATTATTATTTGAAAATTTAGTTTAGAAAAGTGATTTTAATGAAAATTTAGATTTAGGAAAGAGAAATAAAAAAATTAAGAAATTTTGATTTGTAAAGGCTTAAATTTGGAAGTTAGGTAGTCAACACCAGCGTAAATGTTAGTCGATAGAAATTTTGATTTTTCGAAAAGTCATGACATGAATTCTTTTGATCATTACATAAATGTTAAGGCGTCGCCTGAAAACAATGTGTTGTATGGTCTGAATACAGTGAAAAGTGTGCAAGAGACGCTACACCAACACCCAGGTGTAGTGTCAAATAAACAAGGGTTTTTATATGACGGATGGATGCGAGTAAAGAAGTTAGACCACAAAACTAATATTATGATAAAATATTGGAATATAGGTACTCTCACAGCTAAATTAATAGAATTAGTTGATATTATGATTCATACAAAAATAAATATATTATGTATTCAAAAAAAATAAATGGGTTGGAAAAAATGCTAAGGAGACTGATAATAGGTTTTAAACTTTGATATTCAGGTAAGAGTCATACCAAAAATAGTATATATGTAATTATAGATAAGAGTTTGAAAGAAAATGTTGTAAAAATTAATAAAATTAGAGAGAATTATAGTCCTTAAGATTATTGTTGATACTAAGATTTTTAATAAATAAGTGTTTATGCTCCTCATGTAGGTTTAGAGATGGGTTCTAAGAAAAAATTCTGGAATGACATAAAAGACTTAATACAAATGTTACATCTTTATTGGAGGAGATTTAAATGGACATGTTGGTAGAGTGATATAAAATTTTAAAAATATTTATGGTGGCTACATTTTTTGAGTGATTAATGAAGAAGGTCGAGGTATGTTAGATTTTTTTTAGTGTATGATTTTGTTATTGCAACTATTTTATGTAAGAAAAGAGATAAGCATATTATTACTTATAAGAATGGATCTAATAAAACACAAGTTGATTATTTTCCTATAAGAAGAGGAAGTCGTCGAGAATGTAAAGACTGTAAGTTCATTCCAAGTGAGGATTTAAGTACTCAACATCGATTATTAGTTCTAAATTTTAAGACAAAGAGTTGCAAAATAAAGAATATTAGGAATCACTGTCGTAGAATTAGATGGGGCACCTAAAAGACACAAATAAAATTATTTTTATGAGTAATGTAATTTTAGTAATAGTAGCTCTAGTGACGAAAGTGTAATTTTGGGTGATCAAATTATTAAAAAGTGTGAACGATTTAGATATCTCTGGTCTGTTGTTCAAAGCGATGGTGATATAGATGGGGATGTTAATAGTAGAATTTAAGTTGGTTGGTTAAAGTGGAGGAATGTTTCGGGCCTTATGTGTGATAGAAAAGTACCGCTTAGATTGAAATGAAGATTTTATAAGACGGTGGTGAGACCTGTAATGCTCTATAGAGTTGAATGTTGGCCTTTAAAAGAGAAGCATAATACTAAGTTAAGTGTTGTCGAGATGAGAATGATTAGGTGGATGAGTGGCTTTACACTTAGAGACAAAATGTGAAATGAATATATCTGTGATAGGGTTGGTATAGCTCATATGACGGACAAAATTAGAGAAATTCGTCTTAGATGATTTGTTCACATTAAGCGTCGACCATTTGATGATCCAATTAGGAGAGTAGATGTTTTAGATTCGACTTATGTTAAGAAAGACAGAGGTAGACCTATGAAGACTTGGGTTTATTGTAAAAAAAATGATCTTAATTTATTAGAACTAAATGAAAATATGACACTAAATAGAACGCAATGGAAAAGGATTCATGTAGCTGACCCCGCATAGTGGGATTAAGGCTTTGTTGTTGTTGTTGTTGTTGTTGAGTAAACTTCAAAATTTCAATATTTGAGATGGTTCATGAATAAGTAAATTTTATGTAAGATAAAGTAGCAAACACTATTAAACAAGTGACAAAAGATATACTTGGAGAATAAAAAAAAAGTTCATATAAAAAAATAGTTGTTGGTGAAATAACAATGTGCAAGAAAAGATAAATTATAAATTATGTTATAAAAATTAATTTAAATGTAAAAGCCTAGAGAAATAAGAAAAATATAAAATTGTCCATACGGAGTGTAAGAGAAGAATCTGTGATGATAAAAATTCAGCTTTTAGTGATCTTTATAATAGATTAGATGCAAAAGAGAGTGAAATATATATATATATATATATATATAAATTAGTCAAACAAAAAAAAGTTAAGATTTAACTCAAATAAAGTGTATCAAAAATGAAAATCAAAAAATATTTTTCTTAGAATAAGTTATTCAACATAGACAGGTGAGTAATTTTGATAAACTTTTTAATGAAGTTTCTGAAAATACGATCGACTTTAATGATCTTAATATCGTTAATAATAATAAAATGTTTCATTTTTACCATCGCATTAATAAAAAAGAAGTTGATGGGGCTTTAAAGAAAACTAAGGTTGACAATTTTGTAGGACTTGATGATATCTCAATTGTAGTCTGAAAAATATTTAAGAGATTTGAGAGTTTTTTGGATTACTAAACTTTTTATTATTATTTTTAAAACTTAAAAAATGTATGAGGAGTGGAGGAAGAGTATTTTGGTCCCCATTTTTAAGAATACAGGGGATGCACAAGAGTGTTCAAATTATAGAGGATTTAAGTTGATGTCATACTTTAAAATTATGGTAGAGGGTAATTAAACATTGGTAAATACATATTACAAAAGCTTCTCATAATCAATTTGGATTTATGTCGGACAGGTCTACTATAGAAGTTATACATTTAATGAGAGGTTTGATGGAGAAGTTCGGACAGAATAAAAATGATCTACATATGATTTTTATTGATTTAGAAAAAACTTACGATAAGGTTCCAAGAGATATCCTTTGGAGAGTTCTAGAGAAGAAAGACGTTGATATGATTTATATTCAAGTCCTTAAAGATATGTATGCTAAAGTTGTTACTTGTGTTCGAACAGGAGAAGGATTGACCAAATATTTTCCTATTTCAGTTGGATTACATCCGGCTTTAAGCTCATATTTTTTAGCTTTAGTTATAGATTCTCTTACTGGACAGTTACGGGAAGATGCAGCTTGGTGTATGCTTTTCGTTGATGATATCCTTCTCGTGGAACTAAAGAAAAAGCTCAGGAAAAAACTTGAATTATGAAGGTCTACATTGGAGTCTAAAGGTATTCGTTTGAGTAGAACTAAAACCCAATACATAAAAGGTAATTTTAGTAATAGTAGCTCTAGTATAATTGTAACTATAGGTGGTCAAATTATTAAAAGATGTGAACGTTTTAGATATCTCGGGTCTATTGTTCAAAGTGATGGTGATATAGATGAGAATGTTATTAGTAGAATTCAAGTTGGTTAGTTGAAGCGGAGGAATGCTTCGGGCTTATTGTGTGATGGAAAAGTATCGCTTAGACTGAAAGAAAAATTTTATAAGATAATGGTGAGACCTGCAATGCTCTATGGCGTTGAATGTTGGTCTTTAAAAGAGAAGCATAAAACTAAGTTCAATGTTGCTGAGATGAGAATGCTTGGGTGGATGAATGACTTTACAATTAGAGACAATGTGTAATGAATATATTCATGATAGGAGTGTAGCTCTAGTGGCACACAAAATTAGAGAGAGTTATCGTGGATGGTTTGGTTACATTAAACGTCGACCATCTGATGATCCGAGAATGAGATTAGATGTTTTAGGTTCAACTTATGTTAAGAAAAGCAGAAGTAAACATATAAAGACTTGGGCATATTGTATAAAAAATTATCTTAATTTATTAGAATAAAATGAAAATATGCCACTCAATAGGACGAAATGGAGAAAAAGGATTCATGAAGCCGACCCCACTTAGTGGGATAAAAGTTTGTTGTTGTTGTATTTTAACTTTTTCTTGTTGTGTTACTATTTAATGAGATGTCAATTTTTAGTTGTAATGTTTGAACTCTTATGTATTTTTGGAGATTCTATAATTTTTATTTTCATGCATGACTTATTCAACCTGGACTAATTCTACTTTAAGCCGCACAACAATATAGGGGCAAAAAGTCTTTTATCATAAACAATTACAGTTGTACAGCTACAGCACGGTTGTACAAAACAAACAAATACAATTTCCTCGCAGCAGCTACTGTGCAGTAGCTTCCTGAGATAGTTGTTACGTAGCTGCTTTTAAAAAAGTTGTAGCTGGCCCAAACAGACCATATGATGGATCGGAAACTTTTGAAAATGAGGTTTTTAGAGAACTAAAATGGTGGTGCTTCGAGGTGACCTAAGTTTGTGCAAGAACTTGGCGTCAGCCAAGATTTTGAAAATCGAACCAGACATTGAATCAATAAAGGAAGAGGTTTAAGGTTCAAAAGTTAAGCCAAGTTTGAACCGAGGGTTCCACCAGATAACATAATAAATCATAAATTTATTTAAAAATGACATAAATTATGTAATAATAACATAATTGGTTATTTAAAAAGTTTGTTACACTGAATAATATGATATAGTGAAATCATCTCTCCAATCAATTTTCTCAAATTGGATCAAACCCCTTATAATAGTGGTCTATTTTGGAGGTGATATTAAAGTTTTGAGTGTTATTTTTAGTAACATAAAAGTTGAAGTATTATATATTAAAATTAATTTCTCTTCGAGTAATTTTTAGTAAATTATTCCTATAAAAAAAAAGATAATTAAAAATAAATAAATTCTCAAATTATTATAATAACAGTAAAATTTTCATATATTTTATACTTTGTATAATAATATAATAATAATAATAATTTATTTAGGTATTAATCACAAAATAAATTATCAATATTAATATTCATAATCTTATCTTATTTAAGAAATTCTATCTTTTATTTTCAGATAAAAATATATCTTTTATTAAGAATATTTCATGAAAAAGAAATTATATAAATTTTATTAATCACAAAATATTTTTTTATTTTTATTAATTAAATTGATTAATTATATAGTAATAATTTTATTAAATTATTTATTTCATTATGTAAATCAATATATCAAATTTAATGGTAAATAAGCTTCAAGTGTAATATTTGTGACTCTAACTAAAAAAAAAATTTCCCCGTGCTTGCAATACTTTTAGTCCGACATCTCAAATATGTATTCACTAGTTGATCTTTAAAAAAAAGGTCCAGAAAGTAGAAACTAAGTTCAATAATTCCAAACAATTGGATACCTTGTTGGATAGGTGGGCCCATGACATAATATGTTTATTTTATTGTTATATTATTCATTAGGCCTTATAGCTTAGCGAGAAAAAAAAATTGGTTTGGACCCCACACAAAATTTCAAACTCAACAAGCTAGCTATAAAAATTTGGACCAGAAAACGGTTCACCGGTTCAGTGGTTGAACTGGCGGTTCGACCTATTTTTTGACTGTTTCAATGCTGCACACTAATTTTAGCTGAACTAGACTGGCCCTGGACCAAGTTCGCGGTCCAAACCAGTTGAAACGACCGGTTCGGTCCAGTTTTTAAAACCTTGGTGTCAACCGATCCATCGAAAGTGGCAGATGGGTTGGAGGGGCCACTACCTAGGACCAAGAAAGGATTGAGAAGGTTTGAGGAACTTACTGAATACTATCGAAAATGTGATGGGTTATAATTAGATGGTGTGGTCATGAAAGAAGAAATTGAATAAAGATAACTTTTAGTGGGGGAATGTGAGGACTACGACAATTGTGCGAGAGTTGACAGGGAGAATCAGACTCGAACTAGTTTACGAGCGGGAGTCACACGACTTGATTCAACAATAATTTTTCCCACCTTGAGACAATGTGCCTTTTTTAGAGGGGAGTATTGTTATACCGGTGACTGACCTGAGGGTTATTTTGTCTTTTATTAGCCTAAAAGCAATTTAGTCTTTTATTATTTATTATTGTTTAGTATAAATTGGGATAATATGCTTAGGGTTAGGATTATGCATGAGATTATTGTCTTTGAGAATTAGGGTTAGAATTCATGAGAGATTTCTTACCTCTCGAGTTGTAGGAATTGGGAGAGGTCGCCTACCTCTCGAATTATAGTTGCTTATCTTTTTATTTGTGTTGTTTTGGATTAAAGAAAATATTTGATTTGCCCTAAATTTTTTGTGAGAAATTATGTTTCCTATCATTGTTCCTCATTTCCTTTTCCATAAATATACATAAACATTGATTAGAATCATTGAAGGAAGTTATGAGCATTGAGTTTATGATTTGTGATAACGATAGTGAGTTCAGGAGTCGTTTGGACAAAGTTCCCGATCTCTTATTCATAATTAACCTCTAGAGCTAAACTCGATGTCTTCATCCTTTACTTAGTTATAAACTCTATGTGTGTTTAGAGCTGCTGCTTGCTGCAGGGAAAAATTGGTTGCTACTATTTCAAGGAGAAAATTGGTTGTTGCAGGAAAGGAGCAGGCTGCTGCAGCTGCTAGGATTTTAGGAGGTTTACGAAGGAGGGCCTACAACAGGGATTGCATGGAGAATCTAGCAACAAAAGTTTAACAAAGAAGGTTTTTGCATGAAGAATTCGGCGAAGGAGAGCCTGCAGTTTGGAGAATTCCGGTTGTAGAGAGCATTTCGGCAGCACAGGTGAACAAAGAAGGGTCTGGAAGAAGAGTATCATCTGCAGGGAAGAGCAGGTGAGGGCTTGCAATCTACAGGAAGAGTGCTAGCTGTAGGAAAGAGGAGATTTTAGAGGGCCTATAGGCCGGCAAAGGAGTTTGGAGAGGTTCCGGCGGCAGGGAAGCTAGGATTTGTTTCACGGCTCCGTACCATGTTAAAAATAAAGCTTTGGAAGGAAAATTACTTACTTTCATCATTCACATGTACAATACATACATAGGGAAAGCATTCTCTCCTTAATTGCAAACTTACCATATATATCTAATACAAATATGGAAAGAAAATAATTCTGAAAAAAACATAAATAAATATAAATATGAAGAGAATAAAACTAAGCAAGAGGTTTTTCAAAGTTGTCTCAACTTAGATTTCTCAAGATCTATGAGGTGGCCGGTCGGTCCACCATCCTTGCTTTCCACAAAACATATACATGAAAAAGTGTATTTCACTTCATGGAAGTGGTAATAGTGCTATTGTTTATAAGAAATCAAGGATTTGAGTGCTAAGTGTGAAAATACGAAAGTTTAGGTGTGAGATATGTAAATAGATAAGAATTGTGCGCTATGTATGTAAATGCCGCCTTAACAAAATGCAATCCTAACATAAGGGATACTCAAAAAAATTAAAGCTAAAGATAAAAACATCAAATATGATAGGACTTGTATTTGAAAGCATGAGACAAGACTAAAGTGAAGGGTCCAACGGGATGTTGAGTCTTTCTAGATGAGCCGTAGAGCAAGCAGCAGGATTGGATATCCTTTGGATTAAGTGATTTAAGGACTTTGCTCTATTAGGCCAGGTTTGACTATAGTTTAACCCAATCCATAGAGATCAGGGTTAATCCAAGGCTTGTTAGGTTTGTCCTAGTCATGTTAAAAAGATCCAAAGTTTTGATCCCCTTGAATTAGCTTAGGTTAGCCTAACTGGATGCATTTAACCATTTTTGAGTTTTTAGTAAAACATGAATTTATATCTTAATTGAGTGAACCCAAAAATCCAACTATTTTTCTTCCAACTTCTCACCCATTATGTTCTATTATTTCCATTCAAACAAAAACAACCACATAATTTACCTAATTTCCCCTGGCATACATCAATACATTTATTAAAAACAATACTTTACAAATAGTATTGTTATCCGTTGCATTACAAACAAGTTAACATTGAAGCAAACAGCTGCATAATCATCAAAACTTACCATTTGGGTTTCCTTGTCCAATTAATCGTGCATTTCGACCTGTTTGCTCTAGAGCATCAAGCATTGTTTTCACGGCAGTGGAACCAAAAACTCTTACTACCTGATTGCTCAAATCCACTTCAACACCTCTAACCCCTGCCAATTGGCGAGTATATAAATGAAATAACTTGTGGGAAGAATTGATTAAAGCCCCTCACAATAAAAAAGTATATAGATTAAATGATAACAAAAAACAGGGGTACAAATAACTTAAGAAAAAACAAGAACACAAGAATTAATGACATCAACCCAAAATTGGTTTACAGATTTTTGAAGCATGATCACCCACCTTCAAGCTTTAGCAAATTGTTCTTCACTGCCGAGACACAACCTTCACATGTCATATCCACCATAAATTCAGTCTGAAAGCAAGATGAAGTAAAATCAATCTAAAATTTAAGATAATAATATTTTTTTTAACCTGAAGGAAAGGAGTTGGCAGATATAGGTGACTGTGGCACCTGTCTTTGAGCTCAAAATGAATAAAATAAGAGAAAACAGGATCCCAACTTAAATTGAAAAAAAGAAGTAGATTCCCAAATGAAGAGTAGAAATATAAAAAGAGAGTCTATAGTCGGCTAGCTATTGGGAGGGAACTGTTGCCCCTTTCCTCCTTCCTCCTATTTACCTATTACAAATATGTTGTTTGTTGAGTTAGGGCTTGATCTTATTTTTATGATTTCAGAATTCTGCCTCCAGGCATTTTCCATTATTAGGGTTGTTTTCGAGAACAGATGGTGCTCCAGTTGTATCCTATTTCGAAATGGTGACGACCTCTACCTAATTCCCCCCACGCAATCCTTCTTATGCCGGCTCTCCTTTAGCTAGTGCCTGCCCTTCCTGCTTCCAGCAGGCGGCCACCATACTATCTCACAGCCTCCCTACTTCCAGCGGCTTCCACCCTGCCTTCATTCATCGACCACCCAAACCCCCTCCTTCCTTGTTTCAGCCGCTGGTCAGCCCTCATCACCCAAGCTGCCAACCCAAACCATCCTCCTCATTCAATCCCTCCAACCAAAGCACCACCACCCCAGTCTACGCCCTAATTGTGTGTCGTGTAGTGTCGTTGTTTTTTTCTATTTTCAAGAGTCGTGTATGTAACCCTTTTTAGAGTAAAGTATTTTTTCTTTGTGGTTTTTGGTTAACTCTGATATCACAGCTAGTATTTGTGCCAAACCATNTTTTTTTTTTTTTTTGTTATATTGGAAATTCTAAGAGGGCTTCAAGAAAATCACTTATTACTCTCAATGACTAGGGTGTGCTAAATCATTCTACTTCTAAGAATAAATTCTTTAATCTAAGTAATGAAAACTTTTGAGAGAAGCAATCTCTTCATACAAGCATAAACATGCTTTGTAAAAAATTTCTTTCTGCCTATTCTTGTTTTAACTTTTGCTATTGATTTAAAATTGTGATTGATTATGATCCAATTTAATATAATTTGATTTTTTAACAAATGCATTTATTCTAACTCATTGCATGGTTTTCTTGGTTACAAAATTTATATTTTTTATGTCTACTCTAAAGCCATTATATTTTCATTTGAACTGATTTCCTTCATATTTAAATATTTTATCTAAAGTAGTGAATAACTATTAAAAAGTTAAAAATTCATGACTAGCATGAATTTTGTATACTTACATAATTATGTTTTCACATTAGATTTGCATTATAAACCAGAAACCTAAGATATCCTACATCACTTGAGATTTATGAGTGAAAATCAAATATTGTGAATAATATGCTCATGCACATCCTATAAAGCCATTGAAGTGAATCCTATAAAGCCATTGAAGTGCATTATGTTGTCCCTAGTCATCCTAAAACTCTTCTTCTAGCGCTCTAAAAGAGTGTATGACATGTACTTTATAATGCTATCAAGCATCCATATCAATGATTTTATGGGTCTTCAATGAAACTAATGAAAGTTACCATGAACTAGATATTACATAATTAATTAATAAGGTGCTTTATGCGGACTTTAACAATATATTGTAAGGTCAAGAAACAATTAATAATGTCAAATGCATTTTTTTTAGCCAAAAAAGTAACATAAGATACATAGTATTTAAATAGAACACCATGCTAGTTAAGTAAGCGTTCAGCCTGAATTGACATTACGGTTTTCTTATTGAATAGTTAATGCCAGGACCAGAAATGTGTAAAATCCTGCAAGGTTTCTTAGTCACTTTGTTTCTAATACCATGTTAAAATACCACGAAATATTGAGCCTTAAAAGCTTTAAGCTTAAATGTAGGGTATAACAACAACCTAAATTTATGAACAATCAGAAACAAGCTATCAAAGGATCTCAAATGAAAGATACTAATGTATTTTAAAAAGTTGAGCAGCTTCTTGCATCAATTCAGCATAATAATAAAGATATCAGTTAAAAATTAGCACCATTCCCAAGCATATGCTGACATATTGCCAAAATGTCTCCTTCTCTTACACTAACATAAAATGCATCTACCAACAGTCAACAAAACCTGTAAAACTGCTACGTCTGAGCTGAGGATTTCGGTCATTAAAGGTAGAATAATATGTTAGAAAACCAAATAATGATGTGATTCAAAAGTTTAAGCTGCTAGGCTAGGTCTAACAACAAATTCGTGCACTAAACAATCAGAAAAATGTCAAGTTTATGTGAAGTCAACAGGACAAATATGTCAGGAACCAATCTATTTGAAATATTATGGGAAAGAAGCTCTGGATGGACATGATGTGCAAGCAAAAAAAGGTTCATTGATTGCAGCTCTCTTGCAATCTAGTAGCACGTTTAAACTTCAATCCAGTAAAATCATCAACAAAGCGATGAGTTAAACGCGTGCGCAAATTTCCATATTAGAAGATAACTTCATATTAAAGCTTCAATCCAATTACCACTAACCTAAAATTCATCTATACAACAGTCACAATCACCCTCAAACAAAAGATGGGATCCCGCAAATTTCTAACGGGAATTAGATCCGCAAAAAAAATCTTGCAATTACAAGACATAATAACCAATTAATCGGGTATGAAATCATAAAGGCAAAATAAACTCACCATAAGCTCAGGTAGAACCCTGGTTTGCTGCAGAGAAGAAGAGACCATCCGATAAGAGGAAAAGCTCCACTAAGAAAAAAGAAACTGATAATCTCAACACCAACACAAGATAATAAAGAGAAAGAACCTCATCGGGGTGCTTGACATCCACCGCAACGGATTCCATATGCAGAGCGGCGATAGGACGGAACTGATTCGAGCCGGCGACTAACGGTCTCGGAGCAGAAGCTGAAAGTAAGGAAGTGGGGAGAGGGGGACCAAGCTTGAAGGAGAAGCGAGGAGAGGGAAAAAGAGTGGAATGGGAGTAGGCGGCGACGGCGAGGGCGGCAGGGACTAGAGAGGCGGTGGTTAAGGTTCTCACGAAGGATACCATTCCTTCGATTTTAGTGGGCTGTNTCTCTTGCAATCTAGTAGCACGTTTAAACTTCAATCCAGTAAAATCATCAACAAAGCGATGAGTTAAACGCGTGCGCAAATTTCCATATTAGAAGATAACTTCATATTAAAGCTTCAATCCAATTACCACTAACCTAAAATTCATCTATACAACAGTCACAATCACCCTCAAACAAAAGATGGGATCCCGCAAATTTCTAACGGGAATTAGATCCGCAAAAAAAATCTTGCAATTACAAGACATAATAACCAATTAATCGGGTATGAAATCATAAAGGCAAAATAAACTCACCATAAGCTCAGGTAGAACCCTGGTTTGCTGCAGAGAAGAAGAGACCATCCGATAAGAGGAAAAGCTCCACTAAGAAAAAAGAAACTGATAATCTCAACACCAACACAAGATAATAAAGAGAAAGAACCTCATCGGGGTGCTTGACATCCACCGCAACGGATTCCATATGCAGAGCGGCGATAGGACGGAACTGATTCGAGCCGGCGACTAACGGTCTCGGAGCAGAAGCTGAAAGTAAGGAAGTGGGGAGAGGGGGACCAAGCTTGAAGGAGAAGCGAGGAGAGGGAAAAAGAGTGGAATGGGAGTAGGCGGCGACGGCGAGGCCGGCAGGGACTAGAGAGGCGGTGGTTAAGGTTCTCACGAAGGATACCATTCCTTCGATTTTAGTGGGCTGCTCTGGCTGTAAGAATTGAATTCAGTAAATTCCATAAATCCATATTTCTTAATTTCAAATATTCTTAGATTTAAAAAAATATTTAGTTTAATTAAATTCAGTTAAATTTATTTGAGGTGTCTGATATAAATTTATTTGAAATACTATTTTATTGCGCTATATCTATTAAATCCAACTAATAAATGGATTTAGTGAATTCAGATTTAATAAACGGAACAAGTAAAAAATTAAATTTAATTTAGCGACGGATTTATCTAACCTATTTATGATATTTAGCTGGATTTTAGTTAGATCAAACTCAAATTTTGTTTAAAGTATCATATCAAACAGCCCCTTAAACTGCATGTACGAGATGATGATCACCTGCTAATGTGAAGTACAAAATAGGCCGAAAGGCAGAAATGAAAGACGATGTGTGAAAAATTGAGATAACAAACTCTAATGCAGCGCATTTATCCTTAACATAATGATTGAAGGCATCATCTATTATTACAGAATTATAAGTTCAAGTAGAACATAATGTCCTTTTAAGCTCCTATGCATAAGGATTTTATGCACAACGTTGTTGTATACTGCTGTATATATCATACAACAATGTAGAACAATATTATATACAAAGTTCTCATACATATGAGTTCTGCGTGTAATACTATCTCCTAATATGGAGGGCGGTTAAATTGGGCCAAGCACAATTACTAGGTTATTTAAAGTGGAATTTACATATGTCATAACTCATGTATTTTACATAATTAATATTTAAAAAAATTATTTTATTTATATAGTATTTTAAATATTTTACACTAACTTATTTAATAGAAAATTTGAATTTTGTACGCATATATTTAATGTGATTTACTTCTAGGCATACTAGTTTTGGAAATTTTTGTCATCCACTATCATTTTTCTCACTATTTCGACTTGCTAGAAAACGGTCCAAATTTAATACTATAGTAGATTTAGTGAAGAATGCCCTTTGTATTTCTTTCGTGACTGACCCTAATTTGTTACCCTCTATAGACTCTTTAGCTCATAGAAATGCTGAGATATGGAAGAGGATAGTTACAATCTAATCAATCACGATTGGTTGATGGAAGAGGATAATAATAGCATGCGTCATGGTTGCCATCATGCATGCTATTTTGGATGCCCACTCCATAGATCGTTGCAATGACGATAACTATGACAATGGTCACGATGAAGTCACATACCTAGTTGCATAGGAGAAACACTGTGATCTATTATGACCATGATAACTATGACGACGATGATAACTATGACGACGATGATGATGAAGTCACACACTTCTACATAGGATATCTAACATCAACCAAATAATATTTCATTGATATGGAATACACATTTAATGACAAATAATACATATAACTAGTACATTTACAAATCATATCAAATCTGAAGGCGGGTGAGAAAAACACTATGATATATTCCTAGTTGCATAAGAGAAAATCTGACTGTCATGTGCACTCCCTTTCCAGCCCGTCATGAAAAAAGCGAAACACATGTTGAAGTCATATACCGTCATGACATTTTGAGTAGTTGAACCACTACGACCAATGTACACCACCTTGTCCCGACTGGATAGTCGGACATCGACATGAGTATCATCAATTGCACATATGCAGTTCTATTTTACAACGTTAGAAAAAAGCAGAATTTTGGAAGTTATGTTAAGAAACCAATAGTTACCTTGAAATAAGGCATGTAACGGGGATCGTTGGCAATTTCTCATGGAGTACTAGCAAATGATGGATCCACTGGTTTAACGATTTGATTTGTCAAGCTAACAAGTGTCTGTATATCTTTAGAGAAGTAATAACTTATTGTTTCCAATGAATGTTGAAATCTTTCCATAACACCTCTAATAGATTCATTCTGTGACATAATATATAATGTTATAGCCAACACCTCCCTTCTCTCCGATCTAGAAGAACCTTGGAGGTTGTGATTCAGAGATAACTCGTGCAGGAGATCCATAAAAATATGTACAATCATTCGAAATATTTTGTTGAACCTTATTGGATGTCGAGAAAGCATCTCACCTACTCATTTATCCTCAATAAAACTGGACGTCATACGGGATATACAAACACTACTGGATTGGTAATACTCCAACAACAATATTGCACTAGCTGCAGCCCATGTCATTCTTTTACGGTGTTCCTGCTGTGAATCCATCCTAAATTCAAAAGATGTCAATTATTTCAGCAATTATTAATACATAGTAGGAGCGAGAAATAAGCAAGGAAAACATGAAGCACTTAAAATGAAAATGTACAAAAATCAACTTATTGACTATCATTATTCATCTAGAAGTGCACAAAAAAGATCCATTCAAAGTGCAACATATAAAATTTCCCATTTAGGTGTTCATAACATAGCAAAAGCTACAAATAACAACAAATAAAAAAAAAATTCACTCCTCAATCGAAACACGCAAATATTTGACACACAATTTTGGTTGCAGTGCCATGAATATTTGCCTATGGGTTGGATCTTTGAATTTCTTGACACACTTTGTATGAAAACAACTACTACTTCAGGTAGAGAAGCTAAAGTTCCTAAACATTCAAAGATGGTGTTGTTAGGGACTGGAGCAAGTGGCGGAGCACCAAAAGCTTCTATGAGTCGATAAAATAAGGTTTTCACAAATGTATCGTTTTCTTTATTTCTCCTACCAAGTTTGGGTCTCTTTGAAAGTGTACTGGACTCCCCCATCTCCCTCTAGTTACTACACACTTATTCATCAGCTATCAACGGTTCAGATTGGAATTCATCTGGTATGCCTGCAAAACCCATCTCACTAGGGATGAATGCATATTTTCTCGTTGTGACAACCTCTTTAAATATAATGTCGAGTTTTTCCTCAAAGTCCGATTAAATTCTGCACTGCTTATATTTCTTCGATGACGGCATTGCCTGTGACGTTGTAATGGAGGAAGGGGTCAAGTGGGTTTATTAGAGAAAAAAAAGTAATGTTAATCAAAATTAAAGTATAAAAGTGGGTTTATTACTTACAATTTATCAGCCCACCATTCCTCTGGGGCATTGATTGTACGCTTAATAAGATCCCAACATGAACCAGTACATCCACATTTGACCTCCTTCAAAATTTTCCATTCCTTTTTCAATTGGTCCCAATTGTTTTAGATTTTTAGTCTGCTGTAATCTCTGCCAGTCAATTCTTTAAACCTCTTCGCAATATTTTGCAAACATTCCTTATTAAAATACGTGGTTGGCCTATTTTCCAGTTCTATTTATTTAATACATAGATCGCAAAAAAAAATATTTGTTACTTATTTATCCCACATAGCAAACGAACCACCTTCATTCGCCTTAGACATGTTGGCACTATAATGAATTTAAAATATAAGTACCAAGTAAATATTGTAAGTCAACAAAAAATTTATAAACATGATGCAAATTTCCAACACATTAACTATAGAAGAAATTTGTACTAAATTATGAGATAAAGAAACAAATTAAATTAAGGTTTTGCTTCATTTTTCATGAAAGAACAAAAAATAAACCTGCTCAGCCACGAAATATGGATAGTTTGAACCCAACTTCCTCCACATTACTTCTACAACAATCATCAACTTATTTCCACAGCCATCATCAATTTACGAACAATGAAACAATTTGAAATCACGAAAGGACTGCGAAATCCAAAAAGAAATTACCCACTAAATGATTTTCTATGCTTTGATCCTCATTAAACAATCCTACCCATAAATTATATGTTGTTCTTTTCCATCAGCTTCCCATGATTATAATAGAAAATGGAAGTTGAAAATTACCTTAACAAAAACACAGAAAATATCATTCATGAAACCCGTCAAGAACAATATAGAAAAGAAAAAACAATAAGCTCCTCGCCATGCAAAACATACAGCCTATCCAGGATTTTCTCATGATAATAAGGCAAGGGTGAAAGGAAAATTTTTTGTGCTTTATTAACCTTTGCCAAAATTAAAAATTAAAGTTTGAACCCAAAATTTTAAAGCCCTCACAAAAACAGAGCAATAGCTCCAGTTGATGACTTAACTATTGTTTCATCTGTTTTATTAACCTGGAAAACTCATGAACTTGCCAAAATGCTGGTAACTCATTGAGCTTTTGATGCACTCACTGAACTCATGATGAAATCACATATTTTTTTATGAAATCGTCAATGTTTAAAAGAGTGTTTAACAAAAGTTGTCCAAGATTAGAAATGTTTGCTTAAGCCTAACAACTGCTCTCCAAGCCAATGACTTCATCAAAGGTGATGAGCAATTGCTACCTCGCAAACTGCCTACAAGTCAGAGTATTCAATTCTAATGAAATTAGGCCAAACATTTATGTATTTTATAGCTAGAAATTAATAGATATTGTTATGCACTTTTTTGATTGATGTAACTCTCAAGCCACAAATCTAAGCTAGGATATACCCAAAAATCATGCTTGCATCTCCACCTCCCAAAAAAACGAACAGAAAAGAGGAACTTTCCAAGGATCGCAGGGGAAAGCATACCTCACGAATTAGAAAGGAAAATTGAAATGCTAGGGCTCACGACAAGGAAGGAGAGGGATATAGGAGGTCGAAAATAATACCTTGCGCCGATCTCAACAGGGAAGGAGAAAGGAGGATCGGTTTTACTGGAAAGGGCGAGGGCCAGGGAGATCTGTGATTCTCCTGGAAAGGGCGAGGCGAGGGAGATCTGTGATTCTCTTAGAAAGGAGAGGGAGATCTGCGAAGGGCACCACAGGAAGATCTACGAATTCTTTCCTATTCGCAAAAATCATACGTGAGACGCTGGGGGTGTCTGGCTTGCGAAGCCATGAAAGAAATCAGGATATTAAAACGTCGCGACACCAAAAATTTACATTCATCGCGATATTAAAATGGGAAGGCGGCGTTTTCATAACGCCGCCGCACCCTATAAGCTGCCTCAAACGGGCACTTATTCTTTAGGTGTAATTCACAGACAAATTTGAGTTCAACGTTAATATCGCTATAGTGAAAGTTTTTTTTTTCTTCCAATAACAAAACTTAAGTTATGATTATATAATCTTTATATTATAAACATTATAATCATATGAATTATATATATATATATATATATATATATATATATATATATATATATATATATAT
>JXCR01126026.1:20877-79386 GCA_002079205.1 Phalaenopsis hybrid cultivar | reverse complement strand
CTACTTACTGATGAGGCTCGATTAAATAAACTAAAGAATTAATGACATCCGTTTAAGTCTGCGAAAAACCATTTTTTGGTTGACCGATAAGTTCCCTAATAAACAGGAGAAATTAAATAGGGTTTATATTAAGCTGGGTTCTTAAAGTTTTCTATAAGGGCGAGCCTCTAGAGTTAATTACATCTTAGAAATAATCAAAGTCACCTAACAAAACTCTCGATAAAAATTAGAGATATTGTCTTCAAGAATTTCAAGGGGTAGGACTTTTCAAAAGATGGTACCAAAGGAGTGTCAAAGGGGAAAAGCTCAAATTTACAACATTTACTAGGGAAACGAAAGGAAGAGAAACTAGGGGATGTCATGGATCTTGAGGAAAACTCCAGTGACTTCCTAAGCTATCTTATTGTTTGGATTAAATTTTAAAAAGGAATTATTTAAAAGTTTCATCTTGCCAATTTTATCAATAAAGTCTGACATTTATGTGAGACAGTCGTACAAATAGCCTGAAACTTATGATAATTTAGGTTGTGACAAATGACAACCTCAGAATCTTAAAACGAGTTAGGGCTTATATTATACTGCAAAGCCTTACAAAGGCATAAAGATGAGTTGAGGATTTATGTCACACTAGGCGGAAAACCTTAAAATCTTATGGTTTATTATGTAATTCTAAAGCAAGATGCGTTGTTGCAGAACCTCATGTTGTTGTATATTGTTGTTGTAGAAGGCTGCCCACAAAGTTATCTTTAAACTCCCCGGTGAGGTGGCAGTCCTAAAGTCTAAGGTTAGAAGGGTTAAATGATAATTTAAAGTGCAATTATGGGGGGTGGTTAAAGTTGATTAGAGCGACACTCGTCAAGATCTCACAGCTCCTTCGTTCCGGTATCACTACCTTCTTTTGAACTTAGCTTAAATGAGTTGTGAAACCCATTTAAATAGGGGAGATCATGTTAGAAATATTAGGTTACCTCCTCTGAGGGACTCCCGTAAATTCATACGGATGTTTTATGTTTAATGAAATTTCAAAGAATTTATGGTTACCTTCGAAACAAATTGTTTTAGATTTTGAAAATGTTGATTAATTTTCAAAAATGGTTTTGATTTTTTTTTGCAAGTAAAGTAAGGTGCCAACCAAGCAGTTATAATATTTTTCAACAAAAGTAGATTACAGAAAGTAAAATGAGAGAAAATAAATAACACTGTAAAAGCATACCTGTCATCTTCTCGGCATTCCTGTTAAAATGTTAGGTTTTGGAACTTGTATATAATTTTACAGGAAACTTGAATAAATCACAAGAGTAAATGAAAGTGTAACTAACAACCCCTCAAGCCATGACTCAGTGAGTCCCGAAAGCTCTTAGCGGTTCATTTCTTATAACAAAATATAGTAAGTTCAATTTTTCCTTTAAAATGTCCAAGGGATTCCAAAGTTTCTGGGTAATGGCCATGAACCGCTTTAAAGATCACTTGAAAACTTTCGAGTTCATTTTGAACTTGTTATATTGTTCCATTAATTCTCCCAAGTTCAAATTAAAAATCACTCCATTACTCAGTGGACCTTGACATTTTAATTATCCGAAGGATGGAGCACTCAATTAATTAGTTGATATTTCACATAAGAATTATGTAGGTGGATGCCTCTAAGGCAAGTTTAAGTCATTAAAGATTTTGTACCCACCACTAAAGTTGGGCTTGTAGTGTTTAGAGAAGTCGATCATCAATCCAGTTACCTTTTCTAAATCCTTATCAAATAAGTATAAATATCAAGCCTAGATCACTACCAAGCTCTTAACAATCTCAATAGGAGAATTTGCAATGATTAAGATTTTAAAGTTATGTGACAAATAATCTTATGAAAGATCATATTATCCTTAATTTTAAGCTTAAAATAAGTTAATTATTATCTTCCTAGTTTAATCCCATCACTTTAAAATCATTTAATTTTGATTAACTTCCAAATCCTCATAATTTAGAAAATTATAATCNATTTTAGGCTTAAAATAAGTTAATTATTATCTTCCTAGTTTAATCCCATCACTTTAAAATCATTTAATTTTGTCTAACTTCCAAATCCTCATAATTTAGAAAATTACAATTTTACTCGTATCATGGGAATGTGACAAATTGGTTTCTATCTTTTAACGCATTATATCTCAATCATCCAAAAGTACTCATTAAGATCAAAATTACCCATTTTTCATTTTGGTTAATCCTAAGTTTTGATTAAGGCACTAAAATCTAAAACTACCATTTTGTCCTCGGGGCTCTCCACCTGATAACTCATTCAACATAATTCAAATGACTTTGAAAATTGTATAATATCCAATCCATGGGTTAGTTAAAACGTTAGAGGATAAAATGTGGGTTTTCAAATTTTAATTTAATTTAAATAATTATTTTAGCTTAGAAAATATGATTTTTAATATTAATTTATTTATTCAATAAAAAAAAAAAATTGTTAATGGAAAACCATTAGAGGTTCACCTAGGTCAGAGAAACACTTAAGCAAACTTCCTTAATTTATCAAATTAAATTTTAATTATTATAATTATTTAATTTAATTTTTATTTAAATAAAAAATGTGTTTTAATAATAAGAATTATTTTTATATTTTTATTAAATCCCTCTAAGTATAGAGAACTCAAGGAAACAAATTTGATATTTTTATGATTTTTAATTCATTTATTAAAATTATTTTAAAGGGAAATAAAGGAAAATACATTTGTAGGTGATAGCCAAGATATTTTAGATTAGGTAAAAAAAGGGATGAGATCCCTTAAATCAAGAGACCATTGGTCCATAGCTCATGTGAAGTGGTCTAGATGGGTCTAGCCTAGTCATTAGAGTCCAAATGGTGGTTGCAGTAGCTTTGGTTTGATCAATTTGGTTTGGTTTGGTCAACTTTTGTGCTTGGGTTCAATTTTGGGCATTTTGGCTTAAAGTTAGGCTAAGCTAGTCATAAAATTGAGCTCAATTAATTGATCAAAATGGTGTGGATGATTGTCACAAAGAATTTAGAAAAGTTTTAGAGTGATTTTGAATTGATTTGGAAGTTCAATTTCAAGGATTTTGGCTCGAGGTCAATTTTAGGGATGTTGGGTTAGTCTTAGGTTTTAGTTCAGCTAGTGTTTGTCTATGGCCCAATTGATGGTTTCAATTTGTCCTAAGGATTGTCATAAATAGTTTTTGATATTTGTTGGATGGAAATTTTATTGTTATGGGGTTCAATTTGGTGGAATTTGGAGACAAGGGTAATTTGGAGCAAATTTGGGGGTTTTGATTTGAGTTGAGTTTGGGTGAGGCTTGGGTTCAGATTAGAGTTAATTGGTGACTCAATATGGTTCAAGGTAATGNATTTGGGGGTTTTGATTTGAGTTGAATTTGGGTGAGGCTTGGGTTCAAATTAGAGTTAATTGGTGACTCAATATGGTTCAAGGTAATTCCATGAAGGGTTTTGAACATTAATTTGGGAGAATTTATTTGGTCATGTGGTTCAATTTGATGGACATGGGTCATGTGGTCAAAATTGGGGCTTTTTGATTTGTATTGAAATTGGATTCAAATCTGAGAAAATTGTGCTTGTATTTGGTTTTAATCAAGCTTGTACATGATTAATTTTAGTTTAAAATTGAAATTGTGGAATATTGGGATCAAATTGGAGGATCTTGGGGGTGAATTAGGGTAATTGGACCATTAAAGGAAATTTGGGGCTTTTGGTCAAAATAGGCTAAATTGGTCAAATTGAATTCAAAGGAGTGGTTCAAATTGATTTTTGGGTCATTTGAATTGATTTTGAAACTTTTGGGACAATTTGGGTCAATAATGGTATTTTTGTAATTTTGGCAAAATGAGGGGTATTTTGGTAATTTTTCAAATTTTAGTGTGTTTTGGACAATTTGGGTGGTTTCAAATGGTTTTAGATGATTTTTGGATAATGTTGGGTATTTTCGCTAATTTTGGGAATTTTGGTCAATTTTGGGGTTTCAAGGGTAATTTGGTAGGTTTTGGTAGATTTGGGGGAAAAAGGCTAAGTTGGGTATTTTGGTAAAATTGAGGTGTCAACCTCCCTACTTGAAGCATGGACCAATAGAATTCCCTACTTTGTGTCCTCCATGCACTGGTCTTAGCTAAACCATAGCCTAGGGTTAGTNAAAATAGGCTAAATTGGTCAAATTGAATTCAAAGGAGTGGTTCAAATTGATTTTTGGGTCATTTGAATTGATTTTGAAACTTTTGGGACAATTTGGGTCAATAATGGTATTTTTGTAATTTTGGCAAAATGAGGGGTATTTTGGTAATTTTTCAAATTTTGGAGTGTTTTGGACAATTTGGGTGGTTTCAAATGATTTTAGATGATTTTTGGATAATGTTGGGTATTTTGGCTAATTTTGGGAATTTTGGTCAATTTTGGGGTTTCAAGGGTAATTTGGTAGGTTTTGGTAGATTTGGGGGAAAAAGGCTAAGTTGGGTATTTAAGTAAAATTGAGGTGTCAACCTCCCTACTTGAAGCATGGACCAATAGAATTCTCTACTTTGGGTCCTCCATGCACTGGTCTTAGCTAAACCATAGCCTAGGGTTAGCGGCCTAGGGGACCATCAACATGAGTCTCCCATAGGGTTAAGGTATCAAAGTTAAGCATGTTTGGGTTCAAGGTTGTGAATGGAAGTGTAATGTGCAAGTGTGTGTGTGAGACTAACCAAGGACACACCACCTAGGGCTATCGCTAAAGTTAAGCAGTCCTATGGGGACTCCCCTTGAGCTCCATCAAATTGACCCCACCTACTAAGTGTTAGTGATTAGGATCAATATGTGGAACTTCAAGTTGAGCAAAGAAAAGTTTATAGTTTCTAATGGTGAGGGTTCCTTTTCTAGTCCTCTAGGAATAGTCAACAAGTAAATCTTATGGATAGTAGACCTCAACCAAAACTGAGGTCAACAACTGGACCCCCCAATAGGTGTGGTGTATGGGCCAGCACACCACACGTATTGGCGTTGACCAAAAGATCAACAAAGAAAACACAAATATCTGAGTCAACACCCTCAGAACAAAACATAAGGAATATAGAGCTTTTGCTAAGAAGTAAACAGGGACTCCCACTAAGGAAAAAGGAAGGGGACTCCAGAAACAACCATCAGGAAAATGAAAGATCAATTTTGATTTTGAGTTTGTGAAATATGTGAACAGATTAGATTGAGATGGAATGCACAAGGGATGCACATTTAACTCAAGAGGTAATGAAAGTATGGAGAAGTGAGAATAGGATACCTTACTCCATTAAGGTGGCTTTATACTTATCTCGAATATGAGAATAGGATGCGTTACACCATTTAAGGTGGTCCTGCATCCACCTCAAAAGATGAGAATAGGATGCCTTACTCCATTAAAATTGGTCTCGTACCTATCCTGAAGATTTGGGTAGAGAAATGGATGTCTTACTCCAATTAAGGTGGCCTCACACCATTCTCGAGAGATGAGAATAGGATGCCTTACTCCATTTAAGGTGGTCTCATACCTATTTTGAGGATTTGGGTAAAGAATCACATGCCTTAATCCATCTAAGGTGGCCTCACACTGATCTCGAAAGATTATAATATGATGTCTTACACCATTTAAGGTGGTCTGATACCTTGCTCAAAGATTTGGTTAGAGAATCAGATGCCTTACTCCATTTAAGGTGGTCTGACACCGATCTCAAAAGATTAGAATAGGATGCCTTACTCCATTTAAAATGGTCTCTTACCTACCTCAAAAATCATCATTAGAGGTAGGTATCTTACCTACCTCAAAAAACAGATGTAACATATTTTGAGATCAGTGTTAGGTATGTTACATCTGATTCTCATATGCTCTATTTGGGTAGAGAATCAGATTCCTTACTCCTTTTAAGGTGGCCTCACAACAATCTCCAAATATGAGAATAGGATGCCTTACTTTATTTAAGCTGGTCTCATACCTAACTCAAAGATTTGGGTAGAGAATCAGATGCCTTACTCCACCTAAGGTGGACTTATACCTATCTTAAAGATTTGGTTTGAGAATCAGATGCCTTACTCCATTTAAGGTGCCCTCACACCGATCTCGAAAGATGAGAATAGGATTCCTTACTCTACTTAAGGTGGTGTCATACTTATCTCAAATATTTGGGTAGAAAATTGGATGCCTTACTCCATTTAAGGTGGTCTCATACCGCTCTCGAAAGATGAGAATAGGATGCTTTACTCAACTTAATTTGGGCTGATACCTATCTCAAAAATTTGGGTAGAGAATTGGATGCCTTACTCCATTTAAGGTGGTCTCATACATTTCTCAAAGATTTTGGTTGAGAATCAGATGCCTCACTCTATTTAAAGTGGTCTCATACTGCACTTGAAATTTGAGAATAGGATGCCTTAATCCATTTAATGCGGTCTCATACCTATCTCGATGATATGGGTAGAGAATCAGAAGCCTTACTCCATTTAAGGTGGCCTTACACCTATCTCAAAGATTTGGGTGGTAGAGAATCAGATGCCTTACTTCATTTAAGGTGGCCTCACACTGATCTCAAAAGATGAGAATAGGATGCCATACTCCATTTAATGTGGTCTAATACCTATCTCAATTATTTGGGTAGAGAATCAGATGCCTTACTCAATTTAAGGTGGACTAACACAGATGTCGAAAGATGTGAATAGGATGCCTTACTCCATTTAAGGTGGTATCATACCTATCTTGATGATTTAGGTAGATAATCAGATGCCTTACTCCATTTACGGTGGTCTCATACCGATCTCAAAAGATGAGAATAGGATGTCTTACTCCATTTAAGGTGGTCTCATACCTATCTCAAAGATTGGTGTAGAGAATTGGATTCCTTACTCAATTTAAGGTTGCCTCACACCATTCTCAAAAAATGAGAATAGGATGTCTTACTCCAGTTAAGATGGTCTAATACTTATCTTGAAGATTTGTTTGAAAAATTGTGATAGGAAGGGTTGCAAAAGCAATGAGACATTAGATGTAACATCTTTAATGCTCTAAAATAGAATGGGAATCAGAATTTAAGTACTGATCTCAAGTGATGAGATTGCTGAGATTTTATGAACATGTAAAGATTTTGTGAGGAGTATGACACTCCGTGGAGGTTGTGATAAATTCATGCAGACAAAGACATTCATGCAGCAAAGGCAGAGGGTGTGGAATTTTGAACTTAAGAGGAACAAACTCATTAAAATTTATCATTTTTCTTGTTGTCTTTATCACATTTAATCATTAAGGTATACTTTTCAAAATTTAATTTTTGTTGGTTGATTTATTTTCAAAATTTTTTTTACAATTAGTCAAGAAGGTATACTTAAAATTTAATGTGGTCTTACAACTATCTCAAAGATTTGGGTAGAGAATCAGAAGCCTTACTCCATTTTAGGTAGTCTTATACCTATCTCAAAGATTTGGGTAGAGAATTAGATGACATAGTCCATTTAAGGTGGCCTCACACTAATCACGAAAGATAATATTAGGATGTCTTACTCCATTTAATGTGGTCTCATACCTATCTTAAATATTTTAAGGTGGCCTAACACTGATGTCGAAAGATGAGAATAGGATGCCTTACTCCATTTAAGGTGGTATCATACCTATCTTGAAGATTTGGGTAGAGAATCAAATGCCTTATTCCATTTAAGGTGGTCTCATTTCAATCTCAAAAGATGAGAATATGATGGCTTACTCCATTTAAGGTGGTTTCATACCTATCTCAAAGATTTGNAATAGGTGTGGTGTATGGGCCAGCACACCACACGTATTGGCGTTGACCAAAAGATCAACAAAGAAAACACAACTATCTGAGTCAACACCCTCAGAACAAAACATAAGGAATATAAAGCTTTTGCTAAGAAGTAAACAGGGACTCCTGCTAAGGAAAAAGTAAGGGGACTCCAGAAACAACCATCAAGAAAACAAAAGATCAATTTTGATTTTGAGTTTGTGAAATATGTGAACAGATTAGATTGAGATGGAATGCACAAGGGATGCACATTTAACTCAAGAGGTAATGAAAGTATGGAGAAGTGAGAATAGGATACCTTACTCCATTAAGGTGGCTTTATACTTATCTCGAATATGAGAATAAGATGTGTTACACCATTTAAGGTGGTCCTGCATCCACCTCAAAAGATGAGAATAGGATGGCTTACTCCATTAAAATTGGTCTCGTACCTATCTTGAAGACTTGGGTAGAGAAATGGATGTCTTACTCCAATTAAGGTGGCCTCACACCATTCCCGAGAGATGAGAATAGGATTCCTTACTCCATTTAAGGTGGTCTCATACCTTTTTTGAGGATTTGGGTAAAGAATCACATGCCTTAATCCATCTAAGGTGGCCTCACACTGATCTTGAAAGATTAGAATATGATGTCTTACATCATTTAAGGTGGTCTGATACTTTGCTCAAAGATTTGGTTAGAGAATCAGATGCCTTACTCCATTTAAGGCGGTCTGACACCGATCTCAAAAGATGAGAATAGGATGCCTTGCTCCATTTAAAGTGGTCTCTTACCTTCCTCAAATAATTGGGTAGAGAATCAGATTCCTTAATGCTTTTAAGGTGGCCCCACAACAATCTTGAAATATGAGAATAGGATGCCTTACTTTATTTAAGCTGGTCTCATACCTAACTCAAAGATTTGGGTAGAGAATCATATGCCTTACTCCACCTAAGGTAGACTTATACCTATCTTAAAGATTTGGTTTGAGAATCGGATGCCTTACTCCATTTAAGGTGGTCTCACACCGATCTCGAAAGATGAGAATAGGATGCCTTACTCTACTTAAGGTGGTGTCATACTTATCTCAAATATTTGGGTAGAAAATTGGATGCCTTACTCCATTTAAGGTGGTCTCATACCGCTCTTGAAAGATGAGAATAGGATGCTTTACTCAACTTAATTTGGGCTCATACCTATCTCAAAAATTTGGGTAGAGAATTGGATGCCTTACTCCATTTAAGGTGGTCTCATACATTTCTCAAAGATTTTGGTTGAGAATCAGATGCCTCACTCTATTGAAAGTGGTCTCATACCGCACTTGAAATTTGAGAATAGGATGCCTTAATCCATATAATGTGGTCTCATACCTATCTCGATGATATGGGTAGAGAATCAGAAGCCTTACTCCATTTAAGGTGGCCTTACACCTATCTCAAAGATTTGGGTGGTAGAGAATCAGATGCCTTACTTCATTTAAGGTGGCCTCACACTGATCTCAAAAGATAAGAATAGGATGCCTTACTCCATTTAATGTGGTCTAATACCTATCTCGATTATTTGGGTAGAGAATCAGATGCCTTACTCCATTTAATGTGGACTAACACAGATGTCGGAAGATGTGAATAGGATGCCTTACTCCATTTAAGGTGGTATCATACCTATCTTGAAGATTTAGGTAGATAATCAGATGCCTTACTCCATTTAAGGTGGTCTCATACCGATCTCAAAAGATGAGAATAAGATGTCTTACTCCATTTAAGGTGGTCTCAGACCTATCTCAAAGATTGGTGTAGAGAATTGGATTCCTTACTCCATTTAAGGTTGCCTCACACCATTCTCAAAAGATGAGAATAGGATGTCTTACTCCAGTTAAGGTGGTCTAATACTTATTTTGAAGATTTGTTTGAAAGATTGTGATAGGAAGGGCTGCAAAAGCAATGAGACATTAGATGTAACATCCTTAATCTTCTAAAATAGCATGGGAATCAGAATTTAAGTACTGATCCCGAGTGCTGAGATTGCTGAGATTTCATGAACATGTAAAGATTTTGTGAGGAGTATGACACTCCGTGGAGGTTGTGATAAATTCATGCAGACAAAGACATTCATGCAGCAAAGGCAGAGGGTGTGGAATTTTGAACTTAAGAGGAACAAACTCATTAAAATTAATCATTTTTCTTGTTGTCTTTATCACATTTAATCATTAAGGTATACATTTCAAAATTTAATTTTTGTTGGTTGATTTATTTTCAAAATTTTTTTACTTTTAATCAAGAAGGTATACTTAAAATTTAATGTGGTCTTACAACTATCTCAAAGATTTGGGTAGAGAATCAGAAGCCTTACTCCATTTTAGGTAGTCTTATACCTATCTCAAAGATTTGGGTAGAGAATCAGATGACATAGTCCATTTATGGTGGCCTCACACTAATCACGAAAGATGAGATTAGGATGTCTTACTCCATTTAATGTGGTCTCATACCTATCTTAAATATTTTAAGGTGGCCTAACACTGATGTTGAAAGATGAGAAGCGGTATCATACCTATCTTGAAGATTTGGGTAGAGAATCAAATGCCTTATTCCATTTAAGGTGGTCTCATGTCAATCTCAAAAGATGAGAATATGATGGCTTACTCCATTTAAGGTGGTCTCATACCTATCTCAAAGATTTATGTAGAGAATTTGATTCCTTGCTCTATTTAAGGTGGCCTCACACCGATCTTAAAAGATGAGAAAAGGATGTCTTACTCCATTTAAGGTGGTCTAATACTTATCTTCAAGATTCATTTAGAAGATTGAGATAGGAAGGGCTCATAAAGTAATGCGACATTAGATGTCACATCCTTAATCCTGTAAAATACCGTGGGAATAAAAATTTAGGTACTGACCCTAAGTACTAAGATTGCGGAGATTTTATGAACATGTAGAGATTTTGTGAGGAGTATGACACTCCATGTAGGTTGTGATAAATTCATGTAGAGAAAGACATTCGTGTTGCNGGAATAAAAATTTAGGTACTGACCCTAAGTACTAAGATTGCGGAGATTTTATGAACATGTAGAGATTTTGTGTAGAGTATGACACTCCGTGTAGGTTGTGATAAATTCATGTAGAGAAAGACATTCGTGTTGAGAAGGCGGAGAGTGTAGAATTTTGAACTCGAGAGGGAAAAACTAATTATAATTTATCATTTTTCTTGTTGTCTTTATCACATTTAATCATTAAGGTATACTTTTCAAATATTAATTTTTTTTGGTTGATTTTATTTCAAAAATTTTATTTAAATTTTATTCTCAGACTTTTATTTTATTGTTCTTTGTTCATTATAATTTGAAACCAACGTATGGTTCTGCTGCTCTTTATCAATTGGACAAGAAGGAAAATTTGACAACTATACTAAAATCTGAAAGAAATTTCATTAAACTGCTTCAAATATGTGTTACAAGCCGAACGCGTGTTGAAGATGTCAAAAGATAACATGTTGAATATATTCTGAAGTATCAAATGCTGAGTACATATCAAATACTGAGTACATCTGAGACATTTAATATAATATTTGCCNTTGAGAAGGCGGAGAGTGTAGAATTTTGAACTCGAGAGGGAAAAACTAATTATAATTTATCATTTTTCTTGTGGTCTTTATCACATTTAATCATTAAGGTATACTTTTAAAATATTAATTTTTGTTGGTTGATTTATTTTCAAAAATTTTATTTAAATTTTATTCTCAGACTTTTATTTTATTGTTCTTTGTTCATTATAATTTGAAACCAACGTATGATTCTGCTGCTCTTTATCAGTTGGACAAGAAGGAAAATTTGACAAATATACTAAAATCTGAAAGAAATTTCATTAAACTGCTTCAAATATGTGTTACAAGCCGAACGCGTGTTGAAGATGTCAAAAGATAACATGTTGAATATATTCTGAAGTATCAAATGTTGAGTACATATCAAATATTGAGTACATCTGAGACATTTAATATAATATTTGCCATATCCTGATGCAATAAAAAATGTGACAAAAACTATCTTTCTGTGTGGCAAGCTCCTGATCAAGCTAACTTTCTAAGCCACGCTCCAGGACAAAAATTCCTTCCGCGTGCACCTAGAGACACAACCATCTCATAGCTCATACGGCATATCCCTTATAATTTTGTGTCGAGACAGAATCTGTGTGGTTTTTTGCAATCATCCATTCTTTTAAATGTCATATAAACTCTGTGGTGTCGTACTTCTGAGATGCAGTGCTTCGGTAGATCTGCTCCGTTTTATTTCAGAACTAAGACTCTACCCACTGACAGCATAAAAATTTCCAGGGCCAACAATATCAATTTTTTTTCTAAATAGAATGTTACTCCGGCTCATGAAGGACACCGTGCAGATGGGCCTTACAAAATAATGGTGATTAATACNCTGATGCAATACAAAATGTGACAAAAACTATCTTTCTGTGTGGCAAGCTCCTGATCAAGCTGACTTTCTAAGCCACGCTCCAGGACAAAAATTCCTTTCGCGTGCACCTAGAGATACAACCATCTCATAGCTCATACGACATAGCCCTTATAATTTTGTGTCGAGACAGAATCTGTGTGGTTTTTTGAAATCATCCATTCTTTTAAATGTCACATAAACTATGTGGTGTCGTACTTCTGAAATGCAGTGCTTCGGTAGATCTGCTCCGTTTTATTTCAGAACGAAGACTCTACCCACTGACAGCATAGAAATTTTCAGGGCCAACAATATCAATTTTTTTTCCAAATAGAATGTTACTCCGACTCATGAAGGACACCGTGCAGATGGGCCTTACAAAATAATGGTGATCAATATGCGAAGTAATATAATCTCCTTCATCATAAATGTTGATTATGCAGCTATTTGAGATGCATTCTATCGTTAGTATGCTCCACTTGACCATTCTCTTGATCTAGGAAGGAAGAGAGTCATATCATAGGATACCCGGGGGGAGTTCCTTAGCCTATCCCTTACAAAGTTGTAGCAGCGCCACATTGAAGTGTAATTCTTCCCTTACCCCTCATCCATTTCTTGGGCTCTGAGTAGGTTTTTTTCTTCATTAACAGACTAGCTTGACCTCTGCCTCTCAACTCGAATACGTAGTCGAGAATCCTCCTCTCATCATTTTCAGAGAAAATTCCTATAACTAGTTCAAGACCTTCCATGATTTTGAAAAAAATTCCTTGAGTTTCTTCATAAAATTCAAATTCTCTTTTCTGGGGCTCTGATTAGGTTTTTTTTTCATTAACAGACTAGCTTGACCTCTGCCTCTCAACTCGAATACGTAGTCGAGAATCCTCCTCTCATCATTTTCAGAGAAAATTCCTATAACTAGTTCAAGACCTTCCATGATTTTGAAAAAAATTCCTTGAGTTTCTTCATAAAATTCAAATTCTCTTTTCTGGGGCTCTGATTAGGTTTTTTTTTCATTAACAGACTAGCTTGACCTCTGCCTCTCAACTCGAATACGTAGTCGAGAATCCTCCTCTCATCATTTTCAGAGAAAATTCCTATAACTAGTTCAAGACCTTCCATGATTTTGAAAAAAATTCCTTGAGTTTCTTCATAAAATTCAAATTCTCTTTTCTGGGGCTCTGATTAGGTTTTTTTTTCATTAACAGACTAGCTTGACCTCTGCCTCTCAACTCGAATACGTAGTCGAGAATCCTCCTCTCATCATTTTCAGAGAAAATTCCTATAAGTAGTTCAAGACCTTCCATGATTTTGAAAAAAATTCCTTGAGTTTCTTCATAAAATTCAAATTCTCTTTTCTGGACTCTGCTCATTCTTTATAATTCTACAATAAAAATCCTTTGTGGTCATCGAGGCCACTCCCTCATTTCAATACCTGTGGGAAACCATGTTTGACTCAGCTCCGTATACAACGAGATGTATGACTCAATATCCGGGTGCACGACCTCCGAGCACTCTATGTCAGCAGTTGTATACTCTTCAAAGATACAGTAACGCTCCAGATGGACGACATTACATCCTTTGCACTCCATAATTGCCCCAGTTATTGATTCTTGTATTGGAATTTCAATGTTGCAAATCGAGCACCCATTGCAAAGCTCATCATAAATTTCTAGCAGTGTCAGCTTTGTGAAAAACTCTGACTCATCTTTTGTGATGGGTGGACTGGTAGAAGTTTCGCTCATGCATGGATCATAAATTTCCCCCTCAGGAAAGGGGATAAGTGTCACTTTTGCTTCTTTCAAATGTCTTTTCTCCTGACTTAAGAAAGCTCTATGCTTGCAAAGTTTAGCATTTCAGCGTTGCGCCCTTCTAAGCAGTGCATCTAGCACCCTTTCTTCATCGGCACTGACTAAATTTTGTGTCGGTGTAGTGATCATGGACTGTATGTGGCTAGTTCTTCCCATTAGATGTTGTTGTGTCGCTGCTTTCTTCCACTTCAAAGAGAAGTATTCTTTGGTACCAATTCTTAGCAGTGATGGCAATCCTTCTGTCTCTCAGTGGCTAACTATGCTCATCAGGGGATCCTCGTAGTCTATGTTGACTTGACCGAAGTCCAAGTCAAATTCTACGATGCCACCTTTGGTTGCCCTTTCCTCATTCAGTGTGAGATTCAAGCCGTCTCTAAAAGCAAAAAAATCAGTTTTTTCCCCAACATCTTTCCGCATAAGACAGAATAACATCAGTGCGCTAAGTTCTACACGAACAAAAACAATAACAAATTAGTTATTAAATAAATTTTAAATTTAGAAAAGTGCAAGTTTTTTGTTTATTTAATTTAATTTAGTGAAATTTCAGAAATTAAAAACAAATAAAATTAAAGTATATAAATTTAAAATTTCACTTTATTAAGGTTAATTTTATTTCAAAACATTGGACCAAGTCACAGACGCTGGCCAAATAAACNATCATAAATGTTGATTATGCAGCTATTTGAGATGCATTCTATCGTTAGTATGCTCCACTTGACCATTCTCTTAATCTAGGAAGGAAGAGGATTCGCCTCGTCATATCATAGGATACCCGGGGGGGAGTTCCTTAGCCTATCCCTTACAAAGTTGTAGCAGCGTCACATTGAATTGTAATTCTTCCCTTACCCCAAATCCATTGCTAGGGCTCTGAGTAGGTTTTTTTTTCATTAACAGACTAGCTTGACCTCTGCCTCTCAACTCAAATACGTAGTCGAGAATCTTCCTTTCATCATTTTTAGAGAAAATTCCTATAAGTAGTTCAAGACCTTCCATGATTTTGAAAAAAATTCCTTGAGTTCCTTCATAAAATTCAAATTCTCTTTTCTGGACTCTGCTCATTCTTTATAATTCTACCATAAAAATCCTATGCGGTCATCGAGGCCACTCCCTCATTTCAATAACTGTGGGAAACCATGTTTGACTCAGCTCCGTAAACAACGAGATGTACGACTCAATATCCGGGCGCACGACCTCCGAGCACTCTATGTCAGCAGTTGTATACTCTTCAAAGATACAGTAACGCTCCAGATGGACGACATTACATCCTGGGCACTCAATAATTGCCCCAGTTGTTGATTCTTGTATTGGAATTTCAATGTTACAAATCGAGCAACCATTGCAAAGCTCATCATGAATTTCGAGCAGTGTCAGCTTTGTGAAAAACTCTGACTCATCTTTTATGATGGGTGGACTGTTAGAAGTTTCGCTCATGCATGGATCCTAAATTTCCCCCTCAGGAAATGGGATAAGTATCACTTTTGCTTCTTTCAAATGTCTTTTCTCCTGACTTAAGAAAGCTCTATGCTTGCAATGGTTAGCATTTCAGCGTTGCGCCCTTCTAAGCAGTGCATCTAGCACCCTTTCTTCATCGGCACTGACTAAATTTTGTGTCGGTGCAGTGATCATGGACTGTAAGTGGCTAGTTCTTCCCATTAGATGTTGGTGTGTCGCTGCTTTCTTCCACTTCAAAGAGAAGTATTCTTTGGTACCAATTCTTAGCAATGATGGCAATCCTTCTGTCTCTCAGTGGCTAACTATGCTCATCAGGGGATCCTCGTAGTCTATGTTGACCTGACCGAAGTCCAAGTCAAATTCTACGATGCCACCTTGGGTTGCCCTTTCCTCATTCAGTGTGAGATTCAAGCCGTCTCTAAAAGCAAAAAAATCAGTTTTTTTCCCCAACATCTTTCTGCATAAGACAGAAAAACATCAGTGCGCTAAGTTTTACAAGAACAAAAACAATAACAAATTAGTTATTAAATAAATTCTAAATTTAGAAAAGTGCAAGTTTTTTGTTTATTTAATTTAATTTACTGAAATTTCAGAAATTAAAAACAAAGAAAATTAAAGTATATAAATTTAAATTTTCACTTTATTAAGGTTAATTTTATTTCAAAACATTGGACCAAGTCACAGAAGCTGGCCAAATAAATAACCCCTGAACAAGCAAAAATTTCAAAAGATTCATTTCAAGTAATGTCATGTCATGTAGTATACCTTCAAATATCAGCCATTAACAGACAACATAGGTCTTTTGCCTAAAAAACACACTAGCTAGTAAGATCCTCCTGAATAAACATTCTTTATGACAAATGGTCCCTCCCAACTTGGTTTGAATTTTTCACCTATCTTGCAGTGTGCAAGAATAGGTTTATGAGAACAAGCATGATGTCACAAACTTTANCCTGAATAAACATTCTTTATGACAAATGGTCCCTCCCAACTTGGTTTGAATTTTTCACCTATCTTGCAGTGTTCAAGAATAGGTCTATGAGAATAAGCATGATGTCACAAACTTTGAACACCGCATGCAGACCAATTTGTCTTGAGCCCTGCGACATGCTTGCTTGGTAGAGTTCTAAATTTTGTTGTGATTCTAGTTGTTTTCCCTCGAGATTTTCCAATTCTTCAAGTCTTAGTTTTGAACTTTCTTCTATTGTAATCTGATTGGCGATGGCGAATCTGGGATAAATTATATGTACTTCTACGGCAGCACGGCCTCAGACCCATATACAAGTGGATAGGTTGTACATTGAGTGGGAGTTTATCGTCTGGTAGGCCCACAAAGCTTCTAACAGTTTATCAAGCCATCCTTTTTTGTTCTAATCTAAAGTCTTCTTCAAAATTTGCATGTGCGTCTTATTAAAGGCCTCAACCAGTCCATTTGCCCTGGCATAGTAAATTGTAGAGCATCTCCAGTCTATCCCATGTCGTTTGACAAAGTTGTTAATCTTTGTGCTCTTGAAGGTTGTTCCATTTTTGGAAATTATTCTGTGCGGTACACTGAAGCGGTAGACAATCTGAATTTTGAAGAGTTGGAGAACATGCTAAGCTATAACCTCTCGTAACGGCACTGCTTCTACCCATTTGGAGAAGTTATTAGTAGCTGCAAGAATAAATCTTTGTCTCTTAGATGATGGAGAGTCTATTGGACCTATTATGTTTGTGCCACAACACTTGAATTGCCACGAGGCATCGGTCAGATGTAGCACATTCGAAGGTTGGTGTAAGACCACTCCATGCACTTGACAAAGGTGTCACCTTCTAGCAATGTCCATACAATCGAATATCATTATTGACCAATAATATCCGAGTCTTTTAATCTTCATTTTCATCTTTGGCCTTGACTGGTGAACTCTACACAATCCGACGTGTAGTTCTTTGACGATATTTTGTGCTTCCACTCTTGTTAGACATCTCTGCCACATATGATCGAGCGATCTTCTATAGAGGACATCACCCAATAGAGCATATGAGATAGATCCTCTTGTGACGTAATATTCTTTAGACTTGTCTTCTAGCAGCTTTTTTGTTCGCAAATATTCTATCAATGATGTAGCAAATCTTCGTTAATGTCAGCAACTACAATCATCATTACTTATTCTTTTTTGAGATTGTGTAGATTATCGAGGTTGATCTGAGACAAAACCTGATGTCCTTGTATTGTAATTTTGATAGAATCCTCGGTGGACATGACAATTGCTTAACAACTTTTGCTAGATCCTTGGCATGGGCATTATCACACTGAGGAATCCGATATAGGGTAACAGTAGGGCTCTGTTCTAAAACTTCATTGTGCACCAATGGTATTCTGTTAACCTCGGCTTCAAAATCTTATAGTGACTGGTAACTTATTGGATGAGGAGTTGTGAGTGCTGACCATACTTTTTGTGAAGGTTCTAACATGACACTTATAGACCAAACATAGCTTGAGTAATTTTGACTCAAGATCCTCAGACATCCTCAAAAGACATGAAAATGATCATTATGATCATTAAGGCAAAAGGTCTACCAACATTGACCTCTTTGGACATATACAGGGTCATTAAAATCCTAAAAATTGAATTAATTCTCAAAATACTCTTTTTGGATAACAACAACGACAACATTTTGAAATGATCAGATCAGTGGTGAAAAACACTAATTTGGTCAAATCTTGACCTAATGGTCATTACATTGACCATTATGTCAACATTGACACTCAGTTGATCCAATTTGCCCACTTTGACCCAGATGGTCAAATTTGGTTAAACTGGTGAATTTTGGTGAAACTGCTCAACTATGGTCAGTTTTGGACCAACGAATCAATTTAAACCCTAAATTTGTCGAATTGGATCATTTGATCATTTCAAAACACCAAAATGGTAAAACTTGATCATTTGGTTAACTATAGACACTATTGACTAACTATTGGTCAAAATGACTAAATTGAACCCCATGGTCATCACTTTGACCATTTGATCGTTCATAGACCCAAGTGACCACCATAAAGTCAAGACATCACCATATGGTCAATTTGACCATTTTAGTCAAATTTGGTCAACTTGGGTCAACCTTGGTCAAACACAAGTCATTCCACCAACCCAAGACCCTCAGGACTAAACTAACCATGACATGGTCAAGTGAGTCATCCTCGTCAGCCCTTGACCTAATTGGTGAAATTTGGTCAAAATGGTCAATCCGTGACCTAATGACCACCCCATTAACCATATCGGTCAACCCATAACCTGGTGGTCAAATTTGGTCAACATGACCAAACCAAGACAAACTACTAAGACCAATGGACCTCATGACTAACCCAACCATGACAATGTTAGGTAAGCCACATTAGTCAACCTTGGCAAACTTTGGTCAATATTGGTCAACTTTGGTCGAAATACTGAATTTTGAACCAAATTGATAAGATTAGTTAGATGGTCAACACCCACAATCATATTGAACAATTTATCGGTTAATATTATAATTTCCAACTNCTTTAAACACCGCATGCAGACCAATTTGTCTTGAGCCCTGCGACATGCTTGCTTGGTAGAGTTCTAAATTTTTTTTGTGATTCTAGTTGTTTTCCCTCAAGATTTTCCAATTCTTCAAGTCTTAGTTTTGAACTTTCTTCTTTTGTAATCTGATTCGCGACGGCGAATCTGGGAGAAATTATATGTACTTCTACGGCAGCACGGCCTCAGACCCATATACAAGTGGATAGGTTGTACATTGAGTTGGAGTTTATCGTCTGGTAGGCCCACAAAGCTTCTAACAGTTTACCAAGCCATCCTTTGTTGTTCTCATCTAAAGTCTTCTTCAAAATTTGCATATGCGTCTTATTAAAGGCCTCGACTAGTCCATTTGCCCTGGCATAGTAAATTGTAGAGCATCTCCAGTCTATCCCATGTCGTTTGACAAAGTTGTTAATCTCTGTGCTTTTGAAGGTTGTTCCATTTTTGGAAATTATTCTGTGTGGTACACTGAAGCAGTAGACAATCTGAATTTTGAAGAGTTGGAGAACATGCTAAGCTATAACCTCTCGTAACGACACTGCTTCTACCTATTTGGAGAAGTTATTAGTAGCTGCAAGAATAAATCTTTGTCCCTTAGATGATGGAGAGTTTATTAGACCTATTATGTTTGTGCCACAGCACTAGAATCGCCACAAGGCATCGGTCAGATGTAGCACATTCAAAGGTTTGTGTAAGACCACTCCATGCACTTGACAAAGGTGTCACCTTCTAGCAATATCGATACAATCGAATATCATTATTGAACAATAATATCCGAGTTTTTTAATCTTCATTTTCATCTTTGGCCTTGACTGGTGAACTCTACACAATCCGACGTGTAGTTCTTTGACGATATTTTGTGCTTCCACTCTTGTTAGACATCTCGGCCACATCTGATCGAACGATCTTCTATAGAGGAGATCACCCAATAGAGCACATGAGATAGATCCTCTTGTGATGTAATATCCTTTAGACTTGTCTTCTAGCAGCATTTTTGTTTGAAAATATTCTATCAATGACGTAGCAAATCTTCGTTAATGTCAGCAACTACAATCATCGTTACTTATTATTTTTTGAGATTGTGTAGATTATTGAGGTTGATCTGAGACAAAACCTGATGTCCTTGTACTGTAATTTTGATAGAATCCTCGGTGGACATGACAATTCCTTAACAACTTTTGCTAGATCCTCCGCATGGGCATTATCACCCCGAGGAATCCGATATAGGGTAACAGTAGGGCTCTGTTCTAAAACTTCATTGTGCACCATTGGTATTCTGTTAACCTCGGCTTCAAAATCTTATACTGACTGGTAACTTATTGGATGAAGAGTTGTGAGTGCTGACCATACTTTTTGTGAAGGTTCTAACGTGACACTTATAGACCAAACATTGCTTGAGTAATTCTGACTCAAGATCCTCAGACATCTTCAAAAGACATGAAAAAGATCATTATGATCATTAAGGCAAAAGGTCTACCAACATTGACCTCTTTGGACATATACAGGGTCATTAAAATCCTAAAAATTAAATTCATTCTCAAAATACTCTTTTTGGATATCAACAACGACAACATTTTGAAATGATCAGATCAGTGGTGAAAAACACTAATCTGGTCAAATCTTGACCTAATGGTCATTACATTGACCATTATGTCAACATTGACACTCAGTTGATCCAATTTGCCCACTTTGACCCAGATGGTCAAATTTGGTTAAATTGGTGAATTTTGGTGAAACTGCTCAACAATGGTTAGTTTTGGACCAACGAATCAATTTAAACCCTAAATTTGTCGAATTGGATCATTTGATCATTTAAAAACACCAAAATGGTAAAACTTGATCATTTGGTTAACTATAGACACTATTGACTAACTATTGGTCAAAATGACTAAATTGAACCCCATGGTCATCACATTGACCATTTGATCATTCATAGACCCAAGTGACCACCATAAAGTCAAGACAACACCATATGGTCAATTTGAACATTCTAGTAAAATTTGGTCAACTTGGGTCAACCTTGGTCAAACACAAGTCATACCACCAACCCAAGACCCTTAGGACTAAACTAACCATGACATGGTCAAGTGAGTCATCCTCGTCAGCTCTTGACCTAATTGGTGAAATTTGGTCAAAATGGTCAATCCATGACCTAATGACCACCCCATTAACCATATCGGTCAACCCATAACCTGGTGGTCAAATTTGGTCAACATGACCAAACCAAGACAAACTACTAAGACCAATGGACCACATGACTAACCCAACCATGACAATGTTAGATAAGCCACATTAGTCAATCTTGGCCAACTTTGGTCAACATTGGTCAACTTTGGTCGAAATACAGAATTTTGAACCAAATTGATAAGATTAGTCAAATGGTCAACACCCACAATCATATTGAACAATTTATCAGTTAATATTATAATTTCCAACATTTTCAATTAATTACATAATTACTTAACATGGAATTATAAGCAAATAACCCTAAAATATATTTAAACCATGACATCATATATGACATATAAAACCCATAATTGATTTTTAAAATTAAATCTAATTTATGAGGAGTCACCAATGGGTCACCCATGACCCATTAGACTCATCATGACATAAATAATACCTTGATCAACCCATTAATCATGACCTTTAAACAAGGTTAAGATAAATTATGACACCATCATGGAAGAGAAGAAAGAGAGAGCTTATGTGGCATGTTCTCTTAAAATCATTAAATGACATGTAGGCTTTTGTGGGGGAGTTTGATTTAAGAGCTTAATCCAAGAGAAGAATAAGACATTACAAATCAATGACATCAAGATCAAGCTCGTGATGGAGAACCATGGAAATGAGGTTTATGTGTCAACATTTCCTCAAACTAAAGCATGAATCACTTGCTCCCATGAAGTGAGTTGGCCGGCCAATCCAAGTGACATGTCAAACACCTCATGGATTATCCAATAGGAGAGAAATATCCCTTAAACCACCTCTTTTACCGTGGTTAAAGAGCATCATGACTAAACCATGTAAGAGATGAAAATGGAGCTTATGTGTCATGTTCTCTTGAAGTCCATTAAATGAGCATGTGAGCTTACATGGGGAGGCAAATCCAACACAACTTAGAGATGTCAATAACCTCATGGACCATCAGTGAGGGGAATCCAAACCTTGAGTTAAACCTTCACCTTAATTGAAACTAACAAGGGTTGACCTTGGGAGGTTGAATTAAGCTTATCCATGACTATCCACAACTATTATGACATTGAGTAGCAACTCCCCCAAGTGAACCAAAGCCAGCATAGGCTCACTAATGGCCTACTCATGGCTATTAATAGAGTCTAACCCGTGAGCTTCCAGTGAATGATAGCTAAGCCTAAAACCCTTATGCTCTAAACAACCCAAGAGAAAAACTCCTACCCATCCTTTATGGAGTTGATCCCACTGAAAATTGGGCTATGAAACCACCACTCCCATTTTTATTCCCTAAAAACAAAACCATTTTTTGGTTTGACATAAAACCCCCTAAAACTTCAAACTTACTCTGGAAAATCCATCTCAGACCTCAAAGAGGAAGATTCCAATTGAAATTGGCCATTCCCTTAGCCTCTAACTTATAGTTAAGTGAAATTGAAATCACCTTTTCATTTACTTCCTATACAGACCTGATTTTAATTTAAATTGAATCAAGGGTGAGCTTGCTGACCTCCAGGCGAAGCTCTAGAACCATTCATATTTAAGCTTCATAGACTATGGCCATGGTAAGGACTAAAATTTTAACTTCAGACCCTTGGTGAAAAAAAAAACTTTTCAAATTCCTAACATCACCGTATAGATGGGCTCGCCCTCTTACGATGAGGCTTTAAGAACAAATCTCACTCGATTTCATGTAGAATCGAGCGAGATATTGTCCCTAAACGACAGACTGTTTGTGGGAAAGGGACGGATGAAGAAGATGCTTGGATGTCATTCATTTTTTCATCCGGACAGTGGATTCATCCATACGAAACAGATGAAACTGCGGGCCATGTATGCGTTTGCATGTACCTCCCTCGCGAATAGGAGTCTGCCGCATGCGTGTTCATCAGATCCTCGGATCTAATCAGTGCCAAGTGGAATTTCCTATAAGCAGGAAATTGAGAAATACAAAAAATGTCCAAATTTACAAAAATTTACAACTTTATAGAGAAAAATCATAAAAATTAAATAAAAATACCCATGAACTCAAGACAATGAGTAGGATATTTTGGACATAAAATCATAATTGAATTAAATCTATTTAAGTTTTAATTAATTAACAACTCTGTGGAGTATTTTAATTATTAAAAAATCTTTATAATTTTAAAAATACTGAAATTTTTATGGAGTCATCTTTAAGTCCTCAGGAATCTTCCATAATTTTCTTAAGGCCAGAAATACTCCCTATGACTCAATTTCTCATAATTATGTAATTATCTTTAAAATAATAATAAAAATTAAAGAAATTTGAAATTAAAATTTAAAAATAGTTAGAAACCTTAGACTAACATTTTTTACCTTTAAAATGAAAAAATTTTATCCATTTACAAATTTAAAGAAGACATATCATCTCTAGGGTTAAAATTGTAAAAAATAAAAAATTAGATATTTGCTCTAGACATCTCTAGGATTGGACAATAGCCTTCATGACATTCAAGGTTGAGTAAACCCTAATCTTTAGACCAAAATGACATAGGATCTGATCATTTCCTCATGACCATTGAGTCTAACCCCATAGACTCAATATGAAAAAACATTCAACCTAGTCTTAATCTGACATTAAGATTTCATCTAGGTTAAACTAAAATCCTAATTAGGTTTAATTCATCATTAGACCTAATTAAACCCTAGTTAAACCATGACTACATTAGGTTTAACTTAAAAAATCTTAATTAGGCTTAAACCACATTTAGACCTAATTAAACTATAGTTAAACCTTAATTAAATTTGGTTTTACTCAATAAATCCTAATTAATTCTAAACCACATTTAGACCTAATTACACCCTAGTTAAACGTTAACTCATTAGGTTTAACTTAACAAATTGTAATTACTTTTAAACCACATTTAGAACTCATTAAACCATAAAAACCTTAATTACATTAGGTTTAACTCAACAAAACCCCAATTAAGTCTAAACAACAAGTAGACTTAATTAAATCTTAGTTAAACCTTAACTATAATAGGTTTAACTCAAAAAACCATAATTGGGGCTAAACCACATTTAGATGTAATTAAACTCTGTTAGACCTTAACTATAATAGGTTCAACACCATAAACCCTAATTAGGTGTAAACCACATTTAGAACTAATTAAACCCTAGTTAAACCTTAAATACATTAGGTTTAACATCATAAACTCTAATTAGGTCTAAACCACATGTAGGCCTAACTAAACTCTATTATACCTTAATTACATTAGGTTTAACACCATAAAGTGCAATCCTTATCAAACCTAATTACTTAAATTAAGCCTTAGTTACATTAGGCTTAATCAAATTAAAACTCAATTAGGTCTCAGCCAAATTAGGCCTAATTAACTACATTAAGCCTTATTTACATTAAGCTTAATCAACAAAACCCTAATTAAGTCTAAACAAAAAGTAGAATTCATTAAACCTTAGTTAGACCTTAACTACATTAGGTTTAACTCAAAAAACCCTAATTGAGTCTAAACCACATTTAGATGTAATTAAACTCTGTTAGACCTTAACTACAATAGGTTTAGCACCATAAACTCTAATTAGGTGTCAACCACATTCAGACCTAATTAAACCCTAGTTAAATCTTAACTACATTAGGTTTAACATCATAAACCCTAACTAGGTCTAAAACATATTTAGGCCTAACAAAACTTTGTTAGACCTTAATTACATTAGGTTTAACATCATAAAGTCTAATCCTATTTAAACCTAATTAATTAAATTAAGCCTTACTTACATCAGGCTTAATCAAATTTAAACCTCAATTAGGCCTACTTAACTACATTATGCCTCACTTATATTACGCTAAATCAAACTTAAACCTCAGCAGGTCTAACCTTAATTAAACAAAATTATTTACATTAAGCCTTAGTTGCATTAGGCTTAATCAACTTAAACATCAATTATATCTAACCCTAGTTAGATCTAATTAACATCATTAAGCCTTACTTACGTTAGGATTAATCAAATAAATGTTAATTAGGTCTAACCTTAATTTGGTCTAAAGAACGAAAGTAAGCATTATTTACATTAGGTTTAATTAACCCCAAACCCTAATTAAGTCTAACCCCTAGTTATACTTAATTAATCAACAAAAATTACCTAAATTAAATTTAATTACCCTTAAATCATAATTAGAATTAACCCTGACTAAGTTTAATTAATCAATTAAACTTTACCTAAGTTAGATTTAATTAATCCTAAAACCTAATTAGACTTAACCCCAATTAAGTCTAATTAATCAATTAAACCTGACCATTTTAGGTTTATATAACCTTAAACCCTAACTAGACTTAGCAGTAACTAAGTCTAATTAATCAGTTAAACCTTACCTAAATTAGTTTTAATTAACCTTAAAACATAATTAGACTAAACTCTATTTTAGTCCAATTAATTAATCAAACTTTATTTAAATTAGGTTTAATTAATCATAAACCATAATTAGGTGTAACTCCTAAATAGACCTAATTCAACTAAGTAAATCTTACTCACATTAGGTTTAATTAACCATAAACCATAATTAGGCCTAATCCCTAGTTAGACCTAAATAATCTAATTAAACCTTACATAAGTTTAGTTAACCATAAACCATAATTAGGCCTAACCCTTAGTTAGACCTATTTAATCTAACTAAACTTTACATTAGGTTTAATTAACATAAAATCTTAATTAAGTCTAACCCCTAATTAGACCAAATTATTCTAGTTGAACCTTACTTACACTACGTTTAATTAACCATAAACCATAATTAGGTTTAACCCATAACTAAGCCTAATTAATCCAATTAAACCATAATTAATTTAGGCTTAATTAACCGTAAACCATTATTAGGTCCAACCCCTATTAGACCTAATTAATCAAGTTAAACCATAATTACATTAGGTTTAATAAAACCATTAAACCATAATTAAGTCTAACTCAATTAAACAAAGTTAATCCTTATCTATTTACATTAAGCTTAAACAACTTTTAAACCATAGTTAAGTCTAGCCCATATTATACTTAATTAACCCTTAAGCCATACTTACATTAGGCTTAACAACCTTTAAAACCTAATTAAGTTCAACTTAATTAGACTTAATTAACTCTTAAGCCATACTTACATTAGACTTAAACAACCTTTAAACCATAATTTTAACTAACCCAATTAGACTTAATTTACCCTAAAGCCTTACTTACATTAGGCTTAAATAACATTTAAACCATAATTAAGTCTAGTCCAATTAGACTTAATAAACCCTTAAGTCTTAATTACATTAGGCTTCAACAACCTTTAAACCCTAATTAAGTCAAACTCAATTAGACTTAATTAACCCTTATACCCCTCTTACAATAGGCTTAACAACCTTTAAACCATAATTTGGTCTAACAAAATTAGACTTAGTTAATCCTTAAGCTTTATTTACATTAGGCTTAAAGAAGGTTTAAACCATAATTAAAACTAACCTTAATTAGACTTAATTAATCCTTAAGCCTTAACTACATTAAGCTTAAGTAACCTTTAAACCCTAATTAGACCTAACCCGAATTATGTCTAATCCAACGTTATGTGCAACCCATATTGAACCAAAATCAAACCTAGAACTTATGTTCACCCAAATTGAACCCAAGTTAACTTAAATGTTAAGTTAAACCCAAATTGAACCAACCTCAACTTCAAACATAGGTTCAACCCAACTTTAACCAAGTTAACCAAATCTTAGGTTCAAAATATACTGAACCAAAATCAAACATTTATCTCAGGTTCAACTCAATTTGAACCTAAGCCAAGATCAACTTTAGGTTCAACCTAACTTGGACCTAACTTAACTTTAAACTTAGGTTCAACCCAACTTGAACCCAAGTTAACTGAACCTCAGGTTCAAAACCAACTTGAACCTAACTCAACTCAAACTCTTAGGTTCAACCCAACTTTAACCTAAATTAACTCAAACCTGATTCCACCTAAACCCTTAGGTTTAAACCAACTTAAACCTAAGTCTACCACAGATCCCAATTACATTCGATCTAAAACATCATAAGTCTTACCTACATTGGACTTAAACCATTTCAAATGCTTAGATTCTACCAACTTTGAACCTAAATTCCTTGAGTCCTATTTAGATTGAACTTAAGCCATTTCAATTCTTAAATTCTACCATCATTGAACCAAATTTCCTTAAGACCTAAATACATTGGACTTAAACCATTTTAATCTGTAGGTTCTACCAATATTGAGCCAAAAACATTTTATGTCCTACCTACATTGGACTTAAACCATATTAAATCTTTATGTTCTACCTACATTGAACCTAAATCATTTTAAGTCCTCCCTACACTGGACTTAAACCATTTTCAATCACTAGGTTCTACCTACATTGAACCTAAATCACCTTAAGTCCTAAATATATTGGACTTAAACCATTTTAATCCTTAGGTTCTACCTACGCTGAACCTAAAACATCATAAATCCTACTTACATTGGACTTAAAACTCTATGTTATACCTACATTGAACCTAAATTACCTTAAGTCCTGCTAACATTGGACTTAAACTATTTCAAATCATAGGTTCTACCAATATTGAACCTAAATCATCTTATTTAACCTAAATTATGTTTTAGACCTACTCACATTGGACTTTAACCATTTCAATTATTAGGTTCTAACAATATTTAACATAATTTACTTTAAGTCCTACTCACATTGGACTTAAACTATTTTAAACCTTAGGTTGTACCAATATTGAACATAATTCATCTTAAGTTCTAATGAAATTGGACAAACCATTTTCAATGTTTAGGTTCTACCTACATTGAACTTAAAACATTTTAAGTCCTACCATATTGGACTTAAATTATTTCAAACTTTAGGTTCTACCTGCATTGAACCTAAATTATCTTCATAACTTAAGTTTCTCCAACATTAAACCTAAATCTTAGGTTTCAATTAAACTCTTTCAGGTCTAATCAACATATGACCTAAAACAAATGACATCACAAAATCCAACTTACCGATATAAAGGACATAAAATTCATCTTAAAAGACATTAAAAATTAAACTAAAACATCTGTGTTAAGATTTACGAGGATTTCTTGGATGACACAATCTGTGGTTACTGACAAGAATCTTCTCGTCCTGGTTTAAACATCTTTCAGACTAAGTAAAATCTGATTATTTTACGGCCCCGGGAAGACGAAGCCATAGACATCTCCACTGGGTTGTCTAAAATCTATTCAACCAAGTAAATGAATAACTAAAACTGATAAATCTAAAGACATGATTTTATGCTAATCTTGTTCTTTTTTGTAGATTTATTAGAGACATGAAACTAAATTTCACTTTAGATTTCCTTTGCATGTTATAGAGTGTGCTAACTTTGTTTTGCAGGATGGTATTCAGATGTGGAATTTCAAGACAACAAAACCAAAATGAAAACTAAATGATAAGAAAAAAAAACAAACAAACAAAAATGACATGACATGACAAAAACATTAACTAAAAAAAACAAAATGACATGACATGAAAACAACAAAAACAAAACAAAACAAAAACAAAAAGGCATGGCATGACATAAACAAAACAAAATGACATAACATGACAAAAACAAAAATGAAACAAAAATAAGATGACATGAGACATAATAAAACATAACCAAAATAAACAAAACAAAAACAAAATGACATGACATGCAATAAACAAATTAAAATGACATGAGATAACAAAAGAAAACAAAATCTTTAAGGTATAAATGTATCTCCCTAGGAATAAAACATTTTATGTTTCTTTCTTTGACTTTGACATTTTATAGAAGAAAGAATGTTGATGAGAATCAGGAGTTTTCTTAGACGGTTTTAACTGTCTAAGAGGTAATTAACTATAGAAGTTTGCTGTTATAGGGAAATTAAGAACTCGGAATAGGTAATACACCTTAAATCTCTGGTTATTTATTTTTCATGTGGTTTTCATTATATAAGAAAGTGTTTCTCTATAATGTTCACCCCAATGAAAAATCCTTTCATCATTTCTTGTCTCATGTTCTCTATTTTTAGCCCAATTACTTCCATCTCTCCTAAAATCTTGAAATCCTTGACATGATTCAAGAGAATAAGTTAACTGGAGATTAGGGCAATAAAAATAGATAAATAGAGTGGCAACTCCTTTCAACCAAAAGACACATCCGACAAAGAGAGAATTGGCGGCGATCAAGATTGATGAGTTTCGGGTGCCATCAAGAGAGTGTCGACTCCGCTGGGGAGGTGTTCTCACCTCATCTCTTGTTAAATCATTCGTTCTTCATAAAAAGATATTTTATCTTTTGACAGATAGAATTATTTTTCCCACATTTTAGCTTTTTGACATTAAGAGTTAAAATGATATGAAATTCTCAAATGTTCTATTTTTTTTAGATAAAATAATCTTTCCCAAATTTTAACTCTACGACATTAAGAGTTAAAATGATATGACATTCTTAGATATTCTATCTTTTGATAGATAGAATTACCTTTCCCAAATTTTAGCTCTACGACATTAAGAATTAAAATGATATAACATTCTCAGATATTTTATCTTTTGATAGATAGAATTATTTTTCCAAAAGTTTAACTCTATGAAATTAAGTGTTAAAATGATATGACAATCTCAGATATACTATATTTTGATAGATAGAATAATCTTTCCCAAATTTTAACTCTGTGATAGATAGAATAATCTTTCCCAAATTTTAAGAGTTAAAATGATATGTGATTCTCATATATTCTATCTTTTCATATATAACATTATGTTACCCAAATTTAACTCTGCTACATTAAGAGTTAAAATACTATGACATTCTAAGATAATCTATCTTTTGACAGGTAGGATAATCTAACCCAGAAAATGACATTCTAAGATATTCTACCTTTTATTAGATTGAATTATCTTACCACAATTTTAACTCTATGAAATTTAGCATTAAAATGATAAGACATTCTCACATATTCTATCCTTTGATAGATATAATTTTCTTAACCAAACTTTAAATTTTCAAAATTAAGAGTAAAAATGACATGATATTCTAATATATTTTATCTTTTGAAAGATAAGATTATCTTAACCAAATTTTAACTCTTCAACATTAAGAATTAATATAACATGACATTCTATGATATTCTATCACTTGACACATAGAATTTTCTTACCCAAATTTTAACTCTACGACATTAGGAGTTAAAATGATATAACATTCTCAAATATTCAACCTTTTGAATGATAGAATAATTCCCAAATTTTAACTCTACAAAATTAAAGTTAAAATGATATGGCATTCTCAAATATTCTATCTTTTGACGGATAGAATATCTTTCCCAAATTTTAACGCTATGGCATTAAGAGTTAAAATGATATTACATTCTCAAATATTCTATCTTTTGACAAATAGAATTATCTCTCTTAAATGTTAACTCTACAACAATAAAAGTTAAAATGACATAACATTCTCAGATAATCTATCTTTTGACAGATAGAATTACCATTCCTAAATTTTAACTCTACAACATTAAGAGTTAAAATGATATGACAATCTCAGATATTCTATTTTTTGACAGATATAATTATCTTTCCCAAATTTTAACTCTATGACATTAAGAGTTAAAATGACATATCATTATCAGATATTCTATCTTTTGAAAAATAAAATTATCTTTCCAAAATTTTAACTCTACGACACTAAGAGTTAAAATCTCATGACATTCTAAGGTATTTTATCATTTAACAGATAGAATTATCTTACCCAAATTTTAACTCTGTGACATTAAGAGTTAAAATCTTCTGACATTTAAAGGTATTCTATCAATTAAAAGATAGAATTATCTTACCCAAATTTTAACTTTACGTCACAAAGAGTTAAAATCTCGTGACATTCTAAGGTATTCTATCATTTGACAGATATAATTATATATCCAAAATTTTAATTCTGTGAAATTAAGAGTTAAAATCTCATGACATTCTAAGGTATTCTATCATTTGACATATATAATTATCTTACCCTAATTTTAACTCTGTGTCATTAAGAGTTAAAATGACATGACATTCTAAGATATTCTATATTTGACAGATAGAATTATCTTACCCAAATTTTAACTCCATGACATTAAGAGTTAACATCTCATGAGAATCTAAGATAGGATTATCTTACCAAAATTTTAACTCTACGACATTAAGAGTTAAAATCTCATGACATTCTAAAGTATTCTATCATTTGACAGATATATTTATCTTACCCAATTTTAACTCTATGACATTAAGAGTTAAAATCTCATGACATTCTATGATATGATTATCTTACCTAAATTTTAACTATGCGACATTAAGAGTTAAAATAACTAGACATTTCATAACATTCTTATCATACATTTCATAACATTCAAAACATACATTTTGTGATATTCACAACAGACATTTTGTGATATTCATAATAGACATTTCATATTCACAACAGAAATTTTATAACATTCACAACAGACATTTCATAACATTTACAACAGACATTTCTTGATATTTACAACAGACATTTCATGATATTAACAACATACTTTCACTAACAATTACGAACTAGATTCACGACATCTATGACTAACATTCTATCACATCTACAACAGACATTCTATGACATTCACGAATACATCTACGACTTTTGCGTAGTACATTTCATGAAATATATGATAAAAATTTCATGACATATATGATAAACATTCCATGATATTACAAACTGTGTGATTAAATAACAAGTAATTTTCCAAGGATATTACAAACTTTTTAATCTCATGCCAAATAATTGGGTCCTTGCTTTCAAGTGAGTTATAATATCTCTAAACTTAACTAAAGAAGTATTTGAGAATTATCAATTAGGGAAGTTTAAACATTCAAAACTACTAAATATGCTCCACCAGAGAAAAAGCTTAAGGTGAGTATAAAATCAAAAATTGGTGTTTGAGATCAGACATTCAAAATATATAAAATGCTCCACTAGATATAGTATATAAGCTTGAAGTGAGCATATAATCAAATATTGGTCCAGGCATTCAAAATTTTTAACATGCTCCACTAGATTTAGTAACTCCTTGAGAAAAAGCTTTAGGTGAGCATGAAATCAAAATTTGGTGTTCAGACATTCAAAATATTCAATGTGCTCCACCTCATATAATAATTCCTTGAGAAAAAAATTGAGGTGAGCATGAAACAAAAAATTGGTGTTTGAATTCATACATTCAAATTCCTTAAAATATGCTTTACCAGATATTGTGATTCTTTGAGCAAAAGCTTAAAGTAAGCATTAAATCAAAAATTGGTGTCCAAACTTTCACCTAATTAATAAAACTTGAAAAATTTTCATAAGAAATTTCTCCCAATATTATATTCGGGAGAAAAATTAAGTGATATTGCCTTTTGGTTGGCTATTACTTGGCTGAAACATATCTTTAGAAATTGAAAATATTTTGATCATATAGTCAAAATTTTGAAATTTGCCTAGACTCCTCCCAAAAAAAAAAAAGAAAACTAAGGTAAAAGACCAAGTTATTAGAAATTTAATTGAAACTTTACTCTGGAGACATATCTTTCAATATGCAGTGTATCCAACTCTAATCTCAATTCATGAACATAAAAATCATTTTTGAAAGACAATCTGAATAACCTTAACAGAAATAGTGGAAGGGTCAAAATGTAGTTGAAAAGGTTTGTTCGGGAGGATCCTTTCAGTTGGTTGATTTTCAAGAAGAGAAAGTTTTACCCCAAATTAGCTGATGCTATTTGACATAAAAATAATGACCCTTTTGTAAATTGGGAAACAAAAAACCAAAATAAAAATGACATCAAATCAACTTCATGAAACGACATAAAATTGATACTTGATCTTCACACCAACTAAAATGACAAACATGGACAAAAAAAATTCTCTTTCGGAAAACTTAAGCCCAGCAAACATTAAGATTTCAAAACAAGTCAGTAAACTCTCTGTGTTTTTCCACACATACTCTCATGTTTTTGGATCTAAGACCTTCTTAACAAAGGATCATGGCTTTCCTATAGAATTCCTATTTTCCTCCAGGCTAGGATATTATTCCTTTTGCATTCTTTCCTAATGAAATAGGGACTCAACATTTGACATCTTTGAGAGATGGTATAAAACCTCCTTTAATGGTATACACTATCCACTCTCTATCCTGTTATTAGAAGTAAGATCTTCCTGACACGGAGTTATGGCATTCCTTTAGTCCTTTTCTTGGAATAGAATGTAAGTCGCATAGCATTCCTCTTCCAATACCGGCATTGACATCTTTGAGTAGTGGTGTAAGACCTCCTTAATTGGATTATGACATCTAGTTTCTGTCTTACTGATGGTTGTAAGACATTCCTGACACGGAGTTATGAAAATTTTTTAGTCCTTTCCTTGGAATAGGATGTAAGTCACATAAGACTCCTCTTCCAATACCAACATTGGCATCTTTGATTAGTGGTGTAAGATCTCCTTAAATGGATTATGACATCTACTTTCTCTCTTAATATTGGACCTAAGACCTTCTTGACATGGAGCTATGACATTCATTTAGTCTTTTCCTTGGAATAGGATGTAAGTCACATAGCATTCCTCTTCCAATACTGACATTGACTTCTTTGAGTAGTGGTGTATGACCTCCTTAAATGGATATGACATCTACTTTCTCTCTTACTACTGGATGTAAGACCTTCCTGACATGGAGTTATGGCATTCCTTTAGTCTTTTCCTTGGTATAGGATGTCAGTCGCATAACATTCCTTTTCTAATACCAACATTGACCTCTTTTAGTAGTGGTTTAAGACCTCCTTAAATGGATTATGACATCTACTTTCTCCCTTACTATTGGATGTAAGACCTTCCTAACACAGAGCTATGAAATTCCTTTCGTCTTTTCCTTGGAATAAGATGTAAATTGCATAGTATTCCTCTTTCAATACCGAAATTCACATCTTTGAATAGTGGTGTAAGGCCTCCTTGAATGGATTATGACATATACTTTCTCTCTTACTATTGGATGTAAGACCTTCCTGACACAAAGTTATGACATTCCTTTAGTCTTTTCCTTGGAATAGGATGTAAGTTGCATACATTCCTTTTTGAATACCGACATTGACATTTTTGAGTAGTGGTGTAAGATCTCCTTAAATAGATTATGACATCTACTTTCTCTTTTAGTGTAGAATGTAAGACCTTCCTGACACAAAGTTATGGCATTCCTTTACTCTTTTCCTTGAAATAGAATGTAAGTTGCTTAACATTCCTCTTCTGATATGGACATTGACATATCTGATTTGTAGTATACGACCTCCAAAAGTGGAGTATGACATCTACTCTATTTTTAACTATTTGATGTAAGACCTTCCTGATAAGGAGTTATGGCTTTACTATAGTTATTTCTTTGAGATAGAAAGTAAGTTGCATATTATTCCTTCTCAAAGCCAACATACATTCACATATAACATCTCTAGTTTGTAGTATAAGACCTCCTTAAAAGGATTATTGCATCTACTCTTCTTCTAACTATTTGATGTATACCTTCCTCACATGGATTAATGGCTTTCCTATAGTTATTTCTTTGAGATAGGATGTAATTCGTATAACATTCCTTCTTAAAATTGACAGACATTGACATTTGACATCTCTGGTTTGTAGTACAAGTCCTCCTTAAATGGATTATGGCATCTACTCTCCTTCTTTAAAAAGTAGTGTAAGACCTCTTTAGATGGATTACGACATCTACTTTCTTTTAGCTATCGGATGTAAGACCTTCCTGAAATTAAATCATGGCAATTCTTCAGCTTTTTGCTTTGGACAGAATGTAAGTCGCATCGCATTCCTTTTCCAAAATTGACATTTGACATCTCTGAAAAATCATGGAATATGGCAATCATTTACATGGGGTATAAGACCTTCCCGACAAGGAATTATGACTTTCCTTTTATTTATTTTTATGAATTTTTCATAAGACATACCATTCCTATTCCCCACCCGTCAAAAAATCTTCTGTTGGCCCAAAATGCTAATATATATCAACAATGGAAAACGACATAAAAGAAAGAATGACATCAACATTATATCTCAAATTTCTAAATAAAATCCTCAGTGGAAATCTGGAGCTCTCTCATATATCTCTCACTTGCTGTTGGATATAAGGCCTTTCTGACATAGGCTTTTCTTTACCTTTTTCCTTTGGGAAAGGATATAAGTCTCATAACATTCCTTTCCCAAAAAACTGACATACCCACATTTGACATTTTTATGATCTAGTTTAAGTCCTCGTTAAGTGGGATATGGCAGCTACTCTCTTCTATTCTATTGGATGAAAGAGGTTCCTGAGATTGGCTTTCCTTTAGTACCTTCCTTTGAGACAGGAAATAAGACTCTAAGCATTCCTTCCTAAAACTGACATTTGATATCATTAAGATGTAGTTTAAGGCCTCCTTAAATGGGATATGGCGGCTACTCTCTCCATTGCTATTCGAAGTTAAACCTTCTTACATTAGCTTTCTTTTAGTATATTCCTTTGGGATAGAAAGTAAGTCTCTAAGCATTCCTTCCCACAAAACCGACATTTGATGCCTTTCAAGAATGGTGTAAGACCTCCTTAAATTGAATATGGCATCTATTATAAGAGCTCCTTGACACGGAATTACCACTTTCCATAAACCTTGAGATAGGATATAAGTCTCATAACATTCATTCTCAAAACAAACAAACCACCAATTTTATTGTGATATCAAGCCCATTTCATTCAATGCCAATATGTGTGGCATACTTGACTAGTATTCCACACATATTAGGGGTCCATTTGTTGACCTCACTTTTTGTGAACGTCCTAACATGACACTTATAGACCAAACATAGCTTGAGCAATCCTATGACTTAAGATCCTCAGAAATCTTTGAAAGACTTGAAAATGATCATTATGATTATTCATGTAAAAGGTCTACAAACATTGACCTCTTTGGACATATCTAGGGACATTAAAACCTTATAAATTGAATTAATCCTCAAGATACCCTTTTTGGATCTAAACAATGACAACATTTTGAAATGATTAGATCTATGGTGAAAAACCATAATCTAGTCAAAACTTGACCTAATGGTCATTACATTGACCAAAAAGTCAACATTGACAATTAGCTGATCCAATTCATGAACCTTTGACCCACATTGTCAATTTTGGCCAAACTGGTCAATTTTGGTCAAACTGCTCAACTTTCAACAGTTTGGATCAACGGATCAGTCTAAACCCTTAATTTGTCAACTTGGGTCATTTGATGATTTCAAAACACCAGAATGGTCAAACTTGACCATTTGATCCACTACAGACACCATCGACCAGCTATTGGTCAAGATGACTAAATTGAACACCATGGTGAGCATATTGACCATTTGATCATTCATAGACCTAAGTGACCACCACATGGTCAATTTGACCATTGTAGTCACTTTGGTCAACCTGGGTCAACCTTGGTCAAACCCAGGCCATACCACCAACCGATGACCTCAAGACTAAACTAACCATGACATGGTTAAGTGAGTCATCCTTGTCAACCCTTGACCTAGTTGGTCAAATTTTGTCAAAATGGTCAATCCATGACCTAATGACCACCCCATTGACAATCTGGTCAACCCGCAATCTACATGGTCAAATTTGGTCAACATGACAAAACCATGACATACTACTAAGACCAACAGACCCCATGACTAACCCAACCATGACAATGTTAGGTAAGTCACATTGATCAACCTCGGTCAACTCTAGTCAACATTTGTCATTTTTTTCTTGAAATAATCAATTTCAAACCAAATTGATAAGATTAGTCAAATGGTCAACACCCAAAATTATTTTGACCAATTTATTGGTTAATATTAATATTACCTACATTTTTAATTAATTACATAATTAATTAAAATTGAATAATAAGCAAATAACCATAAAAAAATTTAAACCGATGACATCATATATGACACCAAAAACCCATAATTAATTTTTAAAATTAAATCTAATTTATGGGGAGTTGCCAATGTGTCACTCAAGACCCATTAACCTCATCATGACATAAATATTACCTTAAACAACCCATTAATCATGACCTTTAAGTAAGGTTAAGATCAATTATGACAACATCATGGAAGAAAAGAAAGAGAGAGCTTATGTGGCGTATTCTCTTAAACTCATCAAATGACATGTAGGCTTATGTAGGGAAGTTTGATCTAAGAACTTTTTCTAAGAGAAGAATAAGGCATGATAATTTAATGACATCAAGATCAAGCTCATGATGGAAAATAACGGAAATGAGGCTTATGTGTCAACATTCTTTCAGCCTAAAGCATGAATCACTAGCTCCCATGAAGTGAGTTGGTCGACCAATCAAAGGGACATCTCAAACACCTCATTGATTATCCAATAGGAGAGAAATATCACTTAAACCACCTCTTTTACAATGGTTAAAGACCATGATGATTAAACCATGAAAGAGATGAAAATGGAGCTTATGTATCATGTTCTCTTGAATTCCATTAAGTGAGCTTGTAAAATTACATGGGGGAGGCAAATTCAACACAACTTAGAGACGCCAATCACCTCATGGAACATCCAATGAGCGGACGCCAAACCTTAAGTTAAACTTTTAACATAATTGGAACTAACATGGGTTGTTCTTGGGAGGTTGAATTAAGCTTAACCTTGAGCCGAAATTCTATCCTCAGTCATTATGGCATTGAGTAGCAACTCCCCCAAGTGAACCCAAGCTAGTTTTTACTCACCCATGGCCTCCTTGTGGCTATAAATAGAGCCTATCTCATGAGCTTCCAATGAATGATAGGCAAGCCTGCAACCCTTATGATTTGAACCACCCAAGGTAAATACTCTTCCCCATCACCTAAGGAGTTGATCCCATGCAAAATTGAGCTCTGAAACTCACTCAACTCTATTAATTTTATGCCCTAAAAATAGGATCATTTTTGGGTTTGATATAAACCCCCTACAACTTCAAAGTAACTCTTCACAATCCATCCCTGACCCCAGAGAGGGAGATTTCAATCGAAATTGGCCATTCCCCTAACCTCTAACCTATAGTTCAGTTAAACTGAAATCACCTTTTCATTGAACTCCTACAAATAGCTGATTTCAACTCAAATTGAATTAAAGGCGAGCTTGCTAACCTCTAGGCAAGGCTCCAAAACTAATCATATTGAAGCTTCATAAATTGTGGCTAAGGTAAGGACTAAAACCTTAATTTTGGCTCAATTTTCACCCTTTGTGAAGAAAACTTTTTGAAAATCCTAACATCACCGTATAGATGAGTTTGCCCTCTTACGATGAAGCTTTAGGAACAAATCTCACACGATTTGTTCCTAAATGACGGACGATTCATGGGAAAGGTACAGATGAAGAAGATGCAAGGATGTAGTGCATTTCTATGTATTAGAAATAGATGGTCAAGACTCATCCAGACCACAGTTTCATCCATACAAAACACATGAAACCACGTGCCACACATGCACTTGCGGTACGTCCTACACTTAAAGGTGTTTGTCACGTGCGCGTTCGACAGATCCTAGGATGTACTCAGTTGCTACGTGGAATTTCTTTTAATTAGGATATCAAAATTATAGTAAATGTCCAAAATTTAAAAAATTCATAACTTTTTACAGAAAAATCATAAAAATAAATAAATCAACCCTTTAACTCAAGACAATGAATAGGATATTTTTGCCATAAAATCTAAATTTAATTAATTAAATTTTATTTTTAATTAATTAATTACTCCGTGGAGTATTATAATTATTTAAAATTATTTATAATTTTGAAATTTTAAAAGAATTATCTTTAAGTGCTGAAGAATCTGCCATAATTTTCCTAAGTCCAGAAATACTCCCTATGACTCAATTTCTCAATTTCTCATATTTTTGTAATTGTGTTTCAAATAATTATAAAAAATTAGAAAATTGGAAATCAAAATTTAAAAATTGTTAGTTAACTTAGAGTGACATTTTTTGACCTCTAAATTGAGAAATTTTTTACCATTTACAAATTTAAAAATGGCATTTCATCTCTAGGGTTAAAATTAAAAAAAATGTAAAATTACATATTTACCCTAGACATCCTTAGGCTTGGACACTAGCCTTCATGGCACTTAAGGTTCAATAAACCCTAATCCTTAGATCCAAATGACATAGGGTTTGATCACTTCCTCATGACCATTGAGTATAACCCCATAGACTCGATATGACAAAACAGTCAACCTATGCTTAATCTGACATTAAGATTTCAGGTACGTGAACCTAAAGTCCTAATTAGGTTTAATTTATCTTTAGCCTAATTAAACCTAATTAAACTGTAACTACATTAGGTTTAACAAAACAAGTCTTAATTAGGTTTAAACAACATTTAGACCTAATTAAACCCTAGTTAAACCTTAACAAAATTATGTTCAATTAAATAAATCCTAATTAGGTCTAAACCACATATAGACATAACTAAACACTAGTTAAACCTTAACTACATTAGGTTTAGCTTAAAAAACTGTAATTAGATTTAAACAACATTTAGGCAAATTTAAACCCTAGTTAAACCTTAACTACATTAGGTTTAACTCAATAAAGCCCTAATTAAGTCTAAACCAACATTATACTTAACTACATTAGGTTTAACTCAAAAAAACCTAATAGGGTCTAAACCACATTTAGACCTAATTAAACTCTGTCAGACATTAACTACATTATGTTTAACACCATAAACCCTAATTAGGTTTAAACCACATTTAGATTTAATTAAGCCATACTTAAACCTTAACTATATTAGGTTTTACATCATAACCCCTAATTAGGTCTAAACCACATTTAGGCCGAACTAAACTTTGTTAAACCTTAATTACATTAGGATTAACACCATAAAACCCAATTAGGTCTAACCCAAATTAGAACTAATTAATTACATTCAGCCTTACTTACGTTAGGCTTAGTGAAACTCAAAGTTCAATTAGGTTTAACCCTAATTAGGCCTAATTAATTACATTAAGCCTGACCTACGTTAGGCTTAATAAAAACTTAAACCTAAATTAGGTCTAAACCTAATTAGGCCTAATTTATTACATTAAGACTTACTTACATTAGGCTTAATCAACTTAAACCTCAATTAGATCAAACCCTAATTATATCTAATTAACCTCATTAATCCTTACTTACTTTAGGCTTAATTAGCTTAAACCTTAATTAGAAGTAACCCTAGCTAGATCTAATTAACTACATTAAACTTTACTTACATTAGTTAATCAATTAAACCTTATTTAAATTAGGTTTAATTAACCTTAAATCATAATTAGACTAAAACCTAACTAAGTCTAATTAATCAATTAAAATTTACCTAAATTAGGTTTAAATAACCTTAAACCATTATTAAACTTAATTCTAATTAAGTCTAATAAATTAATTCAATATTACCTAAATTAGGTTTAATTAACCATAAACCTTAATTATACATAACTCTAATTAATTGTAACTAATCAATTAAATCTTACTTACATTAGGTTTAATTAATCATAAACCATAATTAGGCCTAACACCTAGTTAGAGCGAATTAATCTATATAAACCATACTCACATTAGGTTCAATTAACCATAAACCATAATTAGGTATAAGCCCTAATTAGACCTAATTAATATAATTAAACCTTACTTACATTAAGTTTAATTAACCATAAATCATAATTAGGTTTAACCCTTAATTAGGCCTAATTGACTTAATGAAACCTTAGTTACGTTAGGTTTAAATAACAATAAACAATAATTAGGTCTAACCCCTATTTAGACCTAATTAATCAAATTAAACCTTACATTAGGTTTAATTAACCATAAACCATAATTAGGCAATCCTTTAGTTAGACCTCATTAACTTAATTAAACATTACTTAAATTAGGCCTAATTAACTTGAGTTGAACTAGAGTTAATAGTTAGACCTAAGTTCATGAACCTAACCTCATGAACCTAAACCATAATTAGGTCTAACCCAACCATAGGTTCAACCCATATCTAACTTAAATCAAACCTAGAACTTAGGTTCACCCAAATTGAGCCCAAGTTAATTTAAACTTTAGGTTCAATCGAAATTGAACCTAACTCAGCTTCAAACTTAGGTTTAACCCAACATCAACCTAAGTCAACCATATCTTATGTTCAACACATGTTGAACCTAAGTCAAACCATTAACTCAAGTTCAACTCAAATTGAACATAAGTTAACATCAACTATAGATTCAACCTAACATGAACCTAACACAACTTTAAACTTACGTTCAACCCATCTTGAACCCAAGTTAACCAAACCTCAGGTTCAAAACCAACTTGAACCTAACTCAACTCAAACACTTAGTTTCAATCCAACTTGAACCTAAGTCAACTCAAACCTAATTCAAATTAAGCCCGTAGGTTCAAACCAACTTGAACCTAAATCAACCTTAGATCGTAATTACATTAGATCTAAAACATTTTAAGTCCTACCTACATTGGAATTAAACCATTTCAAATCCATAGGTTCTACAGACATTTAACCTAAATTCTTTGAGTCCTATTTACATTGGACTTTAACTATTTCAATTGTTAGGTTCTACCGACATTGTACCTAAATTCCTTAATTCCTTAATACATTGGACTTAAACCATTCTAATCTTTAGGTCCTACCTACGTTGAACCTAAAACATCTTAAGTCCTACCTACATTATACTTAAAATATATTAAATCTTTAGGTTCTACCTACATTTAACCTATATCACCTTAATTCCTAAATACATTGGACTTAAACCATATTAATCCTTAGGTTATACCAACATTGAACCTAAAACACATTAAGTCCTACTTACATTGGACTTAAAACTCTAGTATCTACCAACATTGAACCTAAATTACCTTAAGGACTACTCAAATTAGACTTAAAGTACATCAAACCTTAGGTTCTACCTATATTGAACCTAAATCATCTTAAGTCCTACTTACATAGACTTAAAGAATTTCAATTCTTAGATTCTACCTCTATTGAACCTAATTTACCTTAAGTCATACTCACATCGGACTTAAACTATTTTAAACCTTGGGCTCTACCTATATTGAACCTAAAGTATCTTAAGTCATAATGACATTGGACTTAAACCATTTTTAATATTTAGGTTCTACCTACATTGAGCCTAAAACGTTTTAAGTCCTACCCACATTTGACATAAACTGTTTCAAAGTTTAGGTTCTACCAACATTTAACCTAAATCATCTTCATAACTTAAGTTTCACAGACATTTAACCTAAATGTTAAGTTTTAATTAAACTTCTTCAGGTCTAATCGACATATGACCTAAAACAATCTACATCACAAAATCCAACTCAATGACATAAATGACATAAAATTCATCTTAAAAGACATGAAAACTTAAACTTGAACATCTGTGTTAAGATTTAAGAGGATTTCTTGGACGACGCAATCTATGGTTGTTGACAAGAATCTTTGGTCCTGGTTTAAACACCTTTCAAACTAAGAAAAATTTGAATATTTTACGGCCCCAAGACGACGGAGCCATAGCCATCTTGGCCGGGTCGTTTAAAATTTATTTGACCAATTAAATGACAAACTAAAACTGATAAATCTAAAGACATGATTTTATGCTAATCGTTTTTTGTTTTGCAGGTTTATTAGAAGCATGAAAACAAAATTTCACTTCATATTTCTTTTGCATGTTATAGGGTGTGCTAACTCAGTTTTGCAAGATGTAGAGTGGAATTTCAAGAGAACAAAGCAAAAACAAAAACTAAACAACATGGAAAAAAATAAAACAAACAAATAAAAATGATATGACATGACAAAAAAAGAACAAAACAAAACAAAATGACATGGCATGACAAAAACAAAAATAAAACAAAAACAAAATGACCTGACATGACAAAAATGAAAACAAAACAAAAATAAAATGATATGAATTGACCCAAAAAAAATAAAATGCATGGCATAACAAAATCAGACAAAAACAAACAAAACAAAAACAAAACGACATGACATGACATAAATAAAACAAAATGACTTGACCTAAAAAAAACAAAACAAAACTTTTAGGGTAGAATCAGATTCGTAGAAATTTATCACCGTAAGAATAAATTGATGTTTCTTTTCATATCTTTGAAATTTCTTAGGAGAACGACTATTGATGAGAATCAGGAGTTTTCTTAGTCAACTTTAACTGTCTAAGATGCAATTAATTATAGGAGCTTGCTCTTATAGGAAAATTAAGAACTCAGAATAGGTGATAAATGTAAAATCTCTGGTTATTTATTTTTTATGTGGTTTTCCTTATATGAGAAAGGACCACAATGAAAATTCCTTTAAACATTTCTTCTCTCATGTTCTCTATTTTTAGCCCTTTCCCTTCCTTTTCTTAGTTTCTTAAAATCTTGAAATCCTTGACATGATTCAAGAGAATAAGTTAACTAGATATTAGGGCAAAAAAATAGATAAATAAAGTGGCGACTCCTTTCAACCAAAAGACACATTCGACAAAGAGAGAATTGGCGGCGACCATGAATGACGAGTTCTGGGTGCCATCAGAGAGTCTCCATAGATGGCAATATCTATTATATCCAATGAGATTACCAAATCCATTAATGTGATCAACGCTTTATATTTTGCTTCATTATTTGTGCATGGCGTTCTCATGTGCTAGGAGAATCTCAACCGTACCCTGATCAGGCATGATGAAAATCAGAGAAGTCCTTGCTTTGCGTGGTATAACTATCTCTTATCCTTTGTCTTTTATGGTTGATAAAGCTCCATAGAACTACATTTCCCAATGTCTGACATTCGACAATTCTATTTGTAATATTTGCTTATCTGGTAGCTCATCATTGAGATACCCAAATTTAGCCCAAAGCTCTTTCCACTTCAAGGTATGAGTAGGACTTAAGGTCTAATATGAGTAGGACTTAAGGTGTTTTAGGTTCAATGTTGGTAGAACCTAAGGATTAAAAGTTATATAAGTCCAATGCAAGTAGGACATAAGATATTTTAGGTTCAATGTAGGTAGAACCTAAGTTCGATTTAGGTTCAATGTTGAACTTATGATTTGAAATAGTCTTAAGTCCAATATGATTAGGACTTAGAATTGAGTTGATTTAAGTTTAATGTAGGTTGAACTTAAATTTTAAGATAATTTTGGTTAACTTAAGTTGAACCTAAGAGTTTGAGTTGGATCAGGTTCAAATTGGGTTAAACCTGAAGTTTTGAATTGAATTAAGTCTAATGTAGTTAAGATATAAGGGTTGAGTTAGGTTCAAGATGGGTTGAACCTTAAGTGTTTGTATTGATTTAAGAGTTTGAATTTAATTAAGTCTAATGTAGTTAATACTTTAGTGTTAAGTTAGTTTCCAGTTGGATTGAACATAAGAATTTGAATTGACTTAGGTTCAAGTTGGATTGAGCATAAAGGTTTGTGTTATCTTAACTTTAAGTTGGGTTGAACTTAAGGGTTTGATGTTGACTTAATTTGAGTTGAATCTAAATTAAAGGTTTGATTTAGGTTCATTATAGGTCAAACCTAAAGTTTGGTTAACTTGGGTTCAAGTTGAGTTGAACCTAAGTTTGAAGTTCAGTTAAGTTCAATTTGGGTTGAACCTAAAGTTGCTGTTAACTTAGGTTCAATTTGAGTTTAACCTATGTTAAAGGTTTGATTTAGGCTCAGTATATGTGGAACCTTAGGTTTGGTTAACTTGGGTTCAAGTTGGGTTGAACCTAAGTTTAAAGTTGAGTTAGGTTCAATTTAGGTTGACCCCTAAGTTGATGTTGACTTGGGTTCAACATAGGTTGAATCTAAGTTCAACATTTGATTTAGGTTCAATATGGGTTGAACGTAAGGTTTAGATTTTGATTTAGGTTCAATTTGGATTGAACCTAAATTAAAGGTTTGATTTTAGGTTCAATGGGGGTTGAACCTAAGGTTTAGGTTAAGTTGGGTTCATTTTTGGGTTGAACCTAAGTTCTTGGCTTGATTTAGGTTCAATATGGGATGAATCTAAGGTTGGATTAGACATAATTAGGGTTAGTTCTAATTATGGTTTAAAGGCTACTTAAGCCTAATGTAATTAAGGGTTATGGAATAATTAAGCGTAATTAGGGTTAGACTTAACTATGGTTTAAAGTTTGTTTAAGCCTATTATAAATAAGGCTTAATGATTAATTAAGTGTTATTAGGGTTAGACTTAACTATAGTTTAAAGGTTGTTTTAGCCTAATATAGGCAAGGCTTAAGTTTAATTAAGTGTCATTGGGTTATACTTAATCATGGTTTAAATGTTGTTTAAGCCTAATGTAAGTAAGGCTTAAGTATTAAATAAGTCTATTTGGGTTAGACTTAATCATGGTTTAAAGGTTATTTAAGCCTAATGTAAGTATGGCTTAAGGGTTAATTAAGTCTAATTAGGTTAGACTTAATCATGTTTTAAAGGTTATTTTTAACCTAATGTAATTAAGGTTTAAGTTGATTAATTAGGGGTTAAACATAATTATATTTGATAGTTAATTAAACCATATATAAGTAAGGTTTATTTAGATTAATTAGGTCTCATTAGGAGTTAGACCAAATTTTGGTTTATTGTTAATTAAACCTAACGTAAGTAAGGTTTAGTTAAATTAGTTAGCTCTAAATAGGGGTTAGACCTCATTATGGTTTATGGTCAATTTAACCCAATGCAAGTAAGGTTTAATTCATTTAATTAGGAGTAACTAAGGGTTAGATCTAATTATGGTTTATGTTTAATTAGACCTAATGTAAGTAAGGTTTAATTAGATTAATTAGGTCTAATTGGGGGTTAGACCTAATGTATTTAAGGATTAATGGAGTTAATCATGTCTAATGAAGGGCTAGAACTAATTAGGGTTGATTAAGTTAAACCTAATACAATTAAGGTTTAATTAGGTCTAAAGGTGGTTTAAACCCAATTAAGATTGATTAAGTTAAACCTAATGTAGTTAAGGTTTAACCAGGGTTTAGTTAGGTCTAAAGGTGGTTTAGACCCAATTATGGTTTTAGGTTCACCTAAATGAGACCTAAATGTCACATTTGTCATAATGAGTCTACACGTATAGTCATGAAGAATTAATCAAACCCTATGTCATTAGGATCTAAGAGTTAAGGTTTTGTCGAACCTAAATGTCGTTAAGGATAGTGCCCAAGCCTATGAAAAGCTAGGGTTAAATATGTAATTTTTAATTTTATAATTTTGACCCTAGGGGAGAAATGTCATTTTAAATTTTTAAATGGTCAAGAATTTGTTATTTTAGAGTATAAATATGTTACTCTAAGTTTTTTAACCATTTTAAATTTTAATTTCCAATTTCCATAATTTTTTTAATTATTTTAAGGATAATTATAAATTTTAAGAGAAATTAAAAAAGTGATGTCTAGATATTTTCTGGCCTTGGGAAAATTACGAAAAAAATCCAAAGGACTTAAAGATAATTCCCTAAAAATGTTAGGATTTTTTTAATTTTAAATATATTTTAATAATTAAATAACTTCGTAGAGTAATTAATTAATTAAAAAGTAATTATAATTAATAAAATCCTAATTTCATGTCCAAATTATTCTACTCATTTTCCTTAGTTCAGAGGTATTTGTGTTTTATTTTTATTCTTTTTCTATAAAAAGTTCTGAATTTTTGAAGTTTTGAATATTTTCTGAATTTTTTAATTTCCTACTTAAAAGAAATTTTGCATGGCTACTGACTGGAACCTTGGAACCGTGGAACACCACATGGCGGATTTTCATTTACAGGGAGGATACATGTGGAAGCCAACTGTCCTGCTTTTTAAATTATTACTTATTGATGGATCGACTGAACAAACCACAGCCGTCCATTTTTAATTCATAAAAATGGATGGCATCCCATTGTCTTCTCCAAAAATTCATAAGTCGTGAGCCTTCCATCGTTTAACAGCAAGATCTCACTTGATTCTCCATGGAATTGAGTGAAATTTCTTTCTAAAGCTTCATCTCATAAAGGCAAATCAATCCATTTGGTAATTTTAGGGTTTTGAAAATATTTTATTCACGATGGGTGAAAACGGAGTCCAAATCAAAGTTTTAATCCATTCCTTGCTCACGACCAATGAAATTTTGATGTAATTATTTCTGGAGCTTTGCTTGGAGGTCAACGGGTTCACCTTTGCTTCAATTTGAGTTGAAATCAACTCTGTATATGAGTTTGGGGAAAGGGTGTGATCGACTTCACCTAACTATAGAGTACAGGCTATGACAGAGTCTAATTTTGATTTAGAACTCCTCCTTATGCCTCTATGATGGATTTGTGATATTTAATTTGAAGTTTTGGGAGGTTTTATGTCAAACCAAAATTTGTTCCCATCTTTGGGTAGTGAAATTGGAAGAGGTGGATGGATTTCAGGAGCTCAATCTAGTGGAAATTAACTGCCTAGCTAATGGAGAAGAAGTTTGTAGCTAAGGGTTTTTGGAATCGAGCAATGTATATCAGTCCCTCTCCTTTGGTGCTTTTATGTTAGGATTAATTTATAATCATGGGGAGGCCATGTTTGAACTTAGGCTGGCTTGGGATCACTTGGGCGAGTTGCACTCGATGTCATAATGGCTGAGGATATGATTTTGCCTCAAGGATAAGCTTAAGTCAGCTTCCCATGTTAGTTCCAATTAAGATGAAGGTTTAACTCATGGTTTGGATTCCCCTCATTTTTGGGTCCATGAGGTGTTTGAGATGTCACTTGGACTGGTCAACCAACTCACTTCATCGGATCAAGTGATTCATGCTTTAGGTTGAGGGAATGTTGACACATAAGCCTCATTTCAATGATTTGCTGTCATGAGCTTGATCTTGATGTCATTTAATTGTCACGTCTTATTCTTCCCTTATTTGATGGTTTCTAAGGTGGGTAAAGCTCTTAGATAAAACTCCCCCACATAAGCCTACATGTCATTTGATGAGTTTAAGAGAATATGCCACATAAGCTCTCTCTTTCCTCACTTCCATGATGGTGTCATGATTAATCTTAACCGTGGTTAAAGGTCATGATTAATGGGTTGTTCAAGGTATTATTTATGTGATGATGAGTCTAATGGGACATGGGTGACCCAATGGTGACTCCCCAAAAATTAGATGTAATTTTAAAAACAAATTATGGGTTTTTGATGCCATATGTGATGTCATTTTTTAAATTTTAATTTAGGGTTATTTACTTATAATTCCATTTTAATTAATTATGTAATTAATTAAAAATGTAGGAAATTATAATATTAACCCATAAATTGGTCAAAATGATTTTAGCATTTGACCANCTTTGGAAAAATGCTTAAATTATTCACTTAGATAGAGGCTACAACATATAAAAGTTTGGAGTANTCATGAACTGAAAAATAGTTGTAAATCCCCTTTGATGAAATATTTTTGTTCTTTTTTGAAACACTTAGTGCATTGGTGTAGAGATGACGAAACCTTGTTATGCTCATGAATCCATGATCATCCAAGTAAAATATTGAAAGAGGACTCTGTGTTGATGATATGAAATTTTACGGTTATTACTAGCTCTCCAACTTTCGTTAAGAGTGCGGTCAACCAAAGGGCTCTTTCTCTTTTTTGATTAAATCCTTCTAGCAGCATTTTATCGGTTTTATGCTCTTATGACTCAATACCCTGATATGCTAATTTTCGTAAACTCATTAAGTTAAGTAATGCTCCCGGGTCTACCAAAACTCTGGAGAACACAAATATACAGATATTAATGGAGATGTAGAGTGGTCATTTTTGGTAAGTACTACTGAACAACAAGTCTTTATCTGTGAAGGTTATCCCATACTGTTCCTTTAATGAGAAAACTTCATCCGAGGATCTGTTGGCCAACTAGGCTTAGCAAATCTCTCGGTCAAGCAAGGTTGTAACCAGAGACTCCCCCATCTCCTTTGACAGGATCAAGGCGTCATAGATTCTTACTTTGGACAGTAACCTCTTAAGATGAGCTAGCACATTATAATATACTTTATACAATCCTCTAATCTTTATTTGGTTATGTGTCTTTTCTACCTGTGGAGGTGGAGGTAGCTCTTCTTGAATGACTATTTATCTTCCTTTATCCACTAGAGTTGTTCTCGGAGTTAATACCTTCCCACTTCCTAGATTTATTTTTGTAATTTCCTCCTCGTCTTCTTAAGATGTTGTTGGCAAAACTTCATGTGTCTCTTCAACATCAGAGAAATCCAAGTTCATGGCGAGTGGTGTATTATTGTACTTGAGGACTGGTTCCTCTCTCCCGACGCTATCAAACTGGTTTTATTGACATCTTCTTCATCCTCATTAGCATGTCACTTGGGCTTAGGTACAATTTGAGGATCAGTTTGGGAATAGAGATCAGGGTTAGATTGGTCAAAGTCAGTTACATTATCACTAGAAACAGTTAGAATGTAGCAAAAATCATAATCATTATATCCATAAGACATTGGTTGGGAAAAAACATAATCATATATGGTTAGGGGTTCGAGGATTTTCTTCCCCAAATCTGAGACAACCACTATAATAGAGGCAGCCCCTTATCCTACCCCTCATGCTATTGGTCTTCATGACGATGTTTCCCTCCTCCTGTTGTTGCGGCAATTCCTCTGATAAAATCTATATCTTGGGGTGGGCAGGCTATAGACTCTTAATGGTTGCCTGAGTTGAAGCGATCTGAAACTGGTCCAGTATCTTCTTGGATAACTTACTCTTGACTATACTTTATCCATCTTTCTTTGAATACAAATCTATCAAAGTGATTAGCTTAGCTGAAATCATATTTACATAACCTGTTTCAGATTTCTTTAGATTTTGTTTTTTAATGGTTATATTTCCTTCTTTAAAATTCCTCTCGAGAGAATCCTTAAAAATAAAACAACCCTTTTTTGTGTGTTCCAACATCATGTGATAGAGGCAAAATCCGGGATAGTTTTTCTTGTCAGGTTTTTCTAGCTTCTTTGGCTCTAGCAATCTGAACTTAGGCTTCTTCATTAAATTTTTTAACATTTTTGTTACAACCTCATCATTGAAAGAATTTACTGTTTTTATCAATTCTCATCCGTCTACCATCTGTCTAGTGTGGTCCTCCCTGGTATGACTACTCGCTAGACTGGCTATACTACAATGTCTGTTACTGAGGCCAAATATGCTGTGGGAATTGTGGAGAACTTTAATGAGAATGCTCAGCTTGAATCCTTATTGGCTACTTTCCCTTATCAACTATTGCCACAATTCCAGACTTTTTCGTGAATATTGTAGTTGTTCTGGACTTTTCTGGCTTTTCTTGGGAATCCATATGCTTGAATCCAATTTATAGATTGCTGGCCTTGCTTAGCAGCTTCTCAAAGGATTTGACGGTGAGTTTCTTATGCATGAAGGCTACTGACCCATGGATGTTCTTAAGTAGAATCTCTATCAAATTTTGATATAGTAGCTTAGGCTCACATTTCATACTTAGTTTTCTCCACCTCAAGATGCAATCCACTAAAGTCTCGTTTGGGTTTTTTCCTTTTCACTATGAGATTTCCAATAGAAACATGATGTTGTGCTCCAGCAAATCTCTTCAAGAACAACTGTTCTAACTTGAACAATGTCTTGACTGATCCGTTGGGCAACTCAGCATAGCAATCAATTGCTATCCCTAATAGGCTCCTAAAAAATGACAAAAGAAAAGCTTCATTTCCTCCAGTGATGCCACAACTAGCTCAAAAATGTGCTACATGCTGTATGGGATTTTAGATCGGATCAAATGTCTTAAATTTTGGTAACACAAAACCCTTACAGTAGGGCACGACATCAAATTCCTCCAGGTAAATTCTACCCTTTGAAATCAATGCACCACCCTTAGATTTGGCTAAGGCCTCCCACACTTGTTGTTTGTCTAACTGCTTTATATCTTTTTATGGAATTACACATGGTGGAGAATACTTCTTTTGCTAATCATCTATGTTGGTAGAGGCAATTTCTATCTTTTTATTGTTAATGTGAACTATCTATGGCTTGTTGACTTCTGGAGAAGCTAACTTCTACAACCGGGACTATCCATGAATTATAGCCATGGCTAGCATGGTTGTGGCCATCTCTTCCATTCTCTTATCTATCTGGCAAATTTTCTTATCTCTTAGCAGACCAGCTTTGCGCATATCATCTACGGCTTTCCCTTGAACAATAGGTTGGCCATCGCGCACATATGTAGTGACTCTAGTCTCGATGACATGAATATCCATAAATTCTTCATCGAGATAATCTTTAATCAAAATCTTCATCATCCATATCTACCCCATTCTCTTTAGCTAACTCAAAAATTTCAGCTCTGAGCTTTTTAACTTTCTCTTCCATTATTGCTATCTAGATTATCCTGAGATCTGAAGGACTCTCTTGAACATACTCACTCTGTACGCCGAACTAGGTAGCAATGGTTGCAATAACACATGATACGTCAGACCCTTGCTTCATTCAAAAATTTTGCCCTGTGGGCTCATCAAATTGTACTTGTATGGTGACCTTGGATACCCATACTTTTATTTTTCAATAGTGATGTCTTCAGACGAGGTGTCTCAACAAAGGCATCGGCGTGCCAGAGAGACGGNCGAACTAGGTAGCAATGGTTGCAATAACACATGATACGTCAGACCCTTGCTTCATTCCAAAATTTTGCCCTGTGGGCTCATCAAATTGTACTTGTATGGCGACCTTGGATACCCATTCTTTTATTTTTCAACAGTGATGTCTTCAGACGAGGTGTCTCAACAAAGGCATCGGGGTGCCAGAGAGAGGCATGCTCCCCACGATGCAGGCCAAATACAGTATCAGTTGACTTCTTTATCTTCTCCTCCTTTGGGCACTCTTAGGAGTTACAACTGGTAGTATCCTCGGACCAAGTCTTGACTTGACCATTTGACGTCCAGTAGACATTGGAGCAGCAGTGGTAACAAATTTGATTGTAGCGATGCTAATATCAACTTGACTTCCCAGGCAAAATCTAAGGAGAATATGAGCTAGCAAAACCTAAGAGAATCTTTGAGACTGTTGGGCATATCTGACATCCTTTAAAACTTCATTCTTCATTTGAGGGGACACAGCACATCCCACTCACTTAAGCAGTTCAAAAACTGAACATCCTTCTTTAACGACTAATGTTTGAAATATTGTATGGAATTTGGTGATAGAAGTAGGTTTCTCCCTCTCCTCCTCAAGTCCATGAAGTAACGGTAAGGCAACATCAATATTTTAAATACTTTCATACCCATTAGTATCCACTAATAGATGAAACGTACTTCCTCGAAGAAGCGGAGAGGTCTCAAGCAGACCATGTTTCTCCTGGTGTGGAAATACATCGACCGATACCTTTTATGGAATTTGGATTTTAGCAGCCTTCCAAATCCCTTAACTGCAATTTCTTCTCTAAGATTGGGTTGATGGCACAAACTTTGAACTAAATCCAATTTCAAATACTGATGGCTACAATCATAATTTCCTTTCCTTTGGCAGAAAGGGGTATAACGGACTTAACAAGTGTCGGGGCAGCAATAGACTTCACCTTCTTTCATGAAGGAAAATTTTGAGGATAGTTCATGTTAAACTTTACAGAAGGCTCCTATACATCCGGAGCAGCAACTTTCATTATGACCAATGGGGCCTTTTCGATCAAGACATCAAGTTTATACAATCTAGCTCCAAATTTGATGGTGAGGGCGACATTCCGGACATCCCGGCAGGTCGGCAGGTTGTAGGAGAAAGTGAGCGTTTGTNTATGACCAATGGGGCCTTTTCGATCAAGACATCAAGTTTATACAATCTAGCTCCAAATTTGATGGTGAGGGCAACATTCCGAACATCCCGGCAGGTCGGCAGGTTGTAGAAGAAAGTGAGCGTTTGGGTTCCAAAAAGTGATCGTACAAACTCAACTCTTCTCTTTTGATGGAACCATCTTAATCTAATCAAATCAAAGAAAATTTTCCAAAAATTACTTCTAATATGTAAATCATGGCTTCCAATGGTAATTCAAACAGTTCAACATTAAGATCCATGAATTTCTTCTAAGATTTTCTTCACATTTTCAAATTTTTGGGTTTCCTCAATGTGAAAGAAATACATGGTGAAGATCAAATATTCTTAACTTGGAGTGAAGCTCTTACCTAAAGAAGATCAAATCTTNTGGTAATTCAAACAGTTCAACATTAAGATCCATGAATTTCTTCCAAGATTTTCTTCACATTTTCAAATTTTTCGGTTTCCTCAATGTGAAAGAAATACATGGTGAAGATCAAATATTCTTAACTTGGAGTGAAGCTCTTACCTAAAGAAGATGAAATCCTGTGTCAAAAAGCCTTGAAATCATCTCCCAATCCAAGATCTATCAAGCCCTAATTCAAAAATGGTGTTTTTAGGAGGAAGGGGATGATGAATAGTGGCGGTTGACTGGTCAAAATCATGGTTAAAGAGGTATTTTCGGGAGCTCGCTGACGGCGGGGTCGTTCACGTCATTGGCGCGCTCTATTATGTTTTGAACATAAGTCTCGAGAAATTCCCGGCGTCGGCGGCGTCGATGGCGCTGTCGGTGGGCTCTGTTGATTATGTCCAAATTCTGTATTTTTGCGATTATGATCAATTCTAAGCCTAAACAATATCCGTTCAATCTTTATAAACATAATTTTAAATAGTTAAATGATGTACTTAACACATACAAACTTTCACAAAATAAAACATCACATTTATATATAAATTCTAAGGGGTACAATAGACGTTACATAACACACATAAATTTGGTATTTTCTCAACCTCAATACATTAATTCAGCGTTGCAACCCAAACAACAACACTCAAACCTGCAAGACAAAACACAATTAGCATAAAATCATGTCTTCAAATTTATCAGATTTAACTGTTCTTTTAATTAACTAAATAATTTTTAAATGACCCGAACAAAATGTCTATGACTTTATCGTCCCGAAGCTGTAAAAATTTTCATATTTACTTAGTCTGAAATGTGTTTAAAGTAGGACCGAAAGATTTTTGCCAGCAACCACATATTGCGTCATCCAAGAAATCTTGAACAATATGAACACAGGTGTTTGAATTTATGTTTTATTGTTATTTAATATGAATCTTATTTCATTTATGTCGGTGAGTTTGATTTTGTGATGTCATTTGTTTTAGGTCTTATGTCGATTAGACCTAAAGGAGTTTAATTGAAACCTAAGATTTAGGTTTAATGTCAGTGAAACTTGAAGACTTGATGTCATTCAATGTGGATAGAACTTAGGTTATGTAGATGATTTAGAATCAATATAGGCAGAACCCAATGATTTATGTCCAATGTGAGTAGGACTTACAGTGTTTTAGTTTCATTGTAAGTGGAAACTAGTGTTTGAAATAGTTTTAAGTCCAATGTGGGTAAGACTTAAGATGTTTTAGGTTCAATGTAGGTATAACCTAAAGCTTTAAGATGGTATAAGTGAAATGTAATTAGGACATAAGATGTTTTAGGTTCAAAGTAGGTAGAGCCTAATGGATTAAGATGATTTAAGTCCAATGTAGATAGGATTTAAAATGTTTTAGGTTCAATGTAGGTAGAACCTAATGGTTGAAATACTTTAAGTCCAATGTGAGTAGGACTTAAGGTAATTTAGGATCAATGTAGGTAGAACCTAAGGACTGAAATGGTTTATGTCCAATGAGAGTAGGACTTAACGTAATTTAGGTTCAATGTAGATAGAACATAAAGTTTGAAATATTTTAAGTCTAATGCCATTAGGACTTAAAATGATTTAGGTTCAATATTGGTAGAACCTAAGGTTTAAAATAGTTTTAGTCCATTGTTGTTAGGACTTAAGATTATTTAGGTTCAATATAGGTAGAACCTAAGGAGTAAAATTGATATAAGTCCAATGTAGGTAAGACTTAAGATGTTTTAGGTTCAATGTAAGTAGAACCTAAGTGTTAAAATGGTTATTGAGGTTTAATGTCAGTGAAACATAAGTTATGAAGATGATTCAGGTTCAGTGTAGGTAGACCCTAAGGGTTAAAATAGTTATTGAGGTCTAATGTCAGTGAAACATAAGTTATGAAGATGATTCGGGTTCAGTGTAGGTAGAACCTAGAGTTTTAAGTCTAATATGAGTAGGACTTAAGGTGTTTTAGGTTCAATTTTATTAGAACCTAAGGATTAAAAGTTATATAAGTCCAATGCAAGTAGGACATAAGATATTCTAGGTTCAATGTAGGTAGAACCTAAGTTCGATTTAGGTTCAATGTTGAACTTATGATTTGAAATAGTCTTAAGTCCAATATGATTAGGACTTAGAATTGAGTTGATTTAAGTTTAATGTAGGTTGAACTTAGATTTTAAGTTAATTTTGGTTAACTTAAGTTGAACCTAAGAGTTTGAGTTGGATCAGGTTCATATTGGGTTAAACCTGAAGTTTTGAATTGAATTAAGTCTAATGTAGTTAAGATATAAGGGTTGAGTTAGGTTCAAGATGGGTTGAACCTAAGTGTTTGTATTGATTTAAGAGTTTGAATTTAACTAAGTCTAATGTAGTTAAGACTTTAGTGTTAAGTTAGTTTCCAGTTGGATTGAACCTAAGAATTTGAATTGACTTAGGTTCAAGTTGGATTGAGCCTAAAGGTTTGTGTTATCTTAACTTCAAGTTGGGTTCAACTTAAGGGTATGATGTTGACTTAATTTGAGTTGAATCTAAATTAAAAGTTTGATTTAGGTTCATTATAGGTCAAACCTAAAGTTTGGTTAACTTGGGTTCAAGTTGAGTTGAGCCTAAGTTTGAAGTTGAGTTAAGTTCAATTTGGGTTGAACCTAAAGTTGCTGTTAACTTAGTTTCAATTTGAGTTTAACCTAAGTTAAAGGTTTGCTTTAGGCTCAGTATATGTGGAACCTTAGGTTTGGTTAACTTGGGTTCAAGTTGGGTTGAACCTAAGTTTAAAGTTGAGTTAGGTTCAATTTAGGTTGACCCTTAAGTTGATGTTGACTTGGGTTCAACATAGGTTGAATCTAAGTTTAACATTTGATTTAGGTTCAATATGGGTTGAACCTAAGGTTCAGATTTTAATTTAGGTTCAATTTGGATTGAACCTAAATTAAAGGTTTGATTTTAGGTCAATGGGGGTTGAACCTAAGGTTTAGGTTAAGTTGGGTTCATTTTTGGGTTGAACCTAAGTCTTAAGCTTGATTTAGGTTCAATATGGGATGAATCTAAGGTTGGATTAGACATAATTGGGGTTTGTTCTAATTATGGTTTAGAGGCTACTTAAGCCTAATGTAATTAAGGCTTATGGAATAATTAAGCCTAATTAGGGTTAGACTTAACTATAGTTGAAAGTTTGTTTAAGACTATTATAAATAAGGCTTAAGGATTAATTAAGTGTTATTAGGGTTAGACTTAACAATAGTTTAAAGGTTGTTTTAGCCTAATGTAGGTAAGGCTTAAGGTTAATTAAGTGTCATTGGGTTATACTTAATCATGGTTTAAAGGTTGTTTAAGCCTAATGTAAGTAACGCTTAAGTGTTAACTAAGTCTGATTGGGTTACACTTAATCATGGTTTAAAGGTTATTTAAGCCTAATGTACGTAAGGTTTAATTAGATTAATTAGGTCTAATTAGGGGTTAGACCAAATTTTGGTTTATTGTTAATTAAACCTAACGTAAGTAAGGTTTAGTTAAATTAGTTAGCTCTAATTAGGGGTTAGACCTCATTATGGTTTATGGTCAATTTAACCTAATGTAAGTAAGGTTTAACTCATTTAATTAGGAGTAACTAAGGGTTAGATCTAATTATGGTTTATGTTTAATTAGACCTAATGTAAGTAAGGTTTAATTAGATTAATTAGGTCTAATTGGGGGTTAGACCTAATTATGGTTTAGGGTTAATTAAACCTAATGTAAGCAAGGTTTAATTAGATTAATTAGGTCTAATTAGAAGTTTGACCTAGTTATGGTTTATGGTTAATTAAACCTGATGTAAGTAAGGTTTAATTGATTAATTAGGTCTAGTTTAAGTTAGACCTAATTAGGGTTTATATTTAATAAAACCTAATTTTGGTAAGGTTTAATTGATTAATTAGACTTAATAGAGGTGAAGTCTAATTGGGTTTAAAGGTTAATTAAACAAAATTTAGGTAAGGTTTAATTGATTAATTAGACTTAATAGGGGTTAAGTCTAATTGGGTTTAAAGGGTAATTAAACCTAATTTAGGAAAGGTTTAATTTTTTAATTAGACTTAATACGGATGAAGTCTAATTTTGTTTAATGTTTAATTAAACCTCATTTAGGTAAGGTTTAATTGATTAATTATGTCTGATTGGGGGTTATACCTAATTAAGATTTGTTAAGTTAAACTTAAGTTAATTAATGCTTAACAAGGGTTTAATTAGGTCTAAAAGTGGTTTAGACCCAATTAAGGTTGATTAAGTTAGACCTAATGTAGTTAAGGTTTAACCATGGTTAGGTATAAAGGTGGTCTATACCCAATTAAGGTTGATTAAGTTAAACCTAATGTAGTTAAGGTTTAACTAGGGTTTAGTTAGGTCTAAAGATGGTTTAGACCCAATTAAGGTTGATTAAGTTAAACCAAATTTAGTTAAAATTTAACTAGGGTTTGATTGGGTCTAATGATGGTTTATACCCATTTATGGTTGATTAAGTTAAACCTAATGTAGTTAAGGTTTAACTAAGGTTTGATTAGGTCTCATCTAAAGGTGGTTTAGACCATCATAAGGTTGAATGTAGTTAAGTTTTAACTAGGGTTTGATTAGGTCTAAAGGTGGTTTAGACATAATTATGGTTGATTTGTATTAAACCTAATGTATTTAAGGATTAATGGAGTTAATTATGTCTAATGAATGGCTAGAACAAATTGGGGTTGATTAAGTTAAACCTAATATAATTAAGGTTTAATTAGGTCTAAAGGTGGTTTAAACCCAATTAAGATTGATTAAGTTAAACCTAATGTAGTTAAGGTTTAACCAGGGTTTAGTTAGGTCTAAAGGTGGTTTAGACCCAATTATGGTTTTAGGTTCACCTAAATGAGACCTAAATGTCACATTTGTCATAATGAGTCTACACGTATAGTCATAAAGAATTAATCAAACCCTATGTCATTAGGATCTAAGAGTTAAGGTTTTGTCAAACCTAAATGTCGTTAAGGATAGGGCCCAAGCCTATGAAAAGCTAGGGTTAAATATGTAATTTTTAATTTTATAATTTTGACCCTAGGGGAGAAATGTCATTTT